>JAWNLW010000500.1:2940000-3210000 GCA_035042075.1 Drosophila macrospina | reverse complement strand
CACACACACACACACACACATGAGCAGAAAACCCACATGGATGCAAGTGCATACAGAGAGATTGCAATGTTTGCTTTGACGTCTGTTGCAACAAATTCACACTCATGTGGGTCGTGGGGGGCGTCGGGGGACTGGACACTTCAAGATGTAGGAGAAGAAGGGGGAGGTGGGGAAGAGAATGAGATGTAGAAGTCGGGGCTGGTATAGCCATTGGGCCATTTACTTGGCTATTTACCACTTGGTTTAACTGTTTAGAATGCATCTCAAGTCCTGCAACTCCTTGGACTCCTGCGACTCCTGCGACTCCTGCGACTTCTCCGACTGATTCCGAGTTCAAATATCAAAAATAATCCTTTGCCAGTCACTTTCGGACCTCCAGCTGTCCCAGCAGTTCACACTCTGCTGCTTTCTATAAACTTATAGCACTTGCCTCTCACTCTCTCACTCTCACTCTCTCGATCCGTGTGTGTGTGTGTGTGTGTGTGTGTGTGTGTGTGTGTGTTTGTATATTTGTTAAGATTTCTCCCCCAAGTCGAGACATAAGTTTGCGAAGTAAAGATGCACAGATTTGTTTCCATATGGCTGCTTCAGTTGCTTCAGCTGCTTCAGCTGCTTTAGCTGCTGCTCTTAAGTAATTTCCACTGTGTGGGGCTTAATCGTAGAAGCCTTAAGCCTCGGGTCCCCATTGAAAAGTGCCTTTGTGTCCACAATTTGTGTGGCCCAGTGACCGCTCGGCCCGTGGTGCCAAAGCCAGACATCTATGGCAGTCACTGAGACGATTTGGCAAACAGTTTTCCAAACGGATTTCCTGGCCCTAGACCATATTCATTATGTGCTGACATTAGGCACGCACTCGAATCCAGCCTTACTCCCTTACCCCCTGTACATATTCAATACACTCTCCACACACTGCACACTACACACTACACACTACAATCCACACTCCACAGTCCACAGCCATTGCCATTACCCATCCGCATCCGCATCCACATCCGCACTAGCTCAATCTGTGCAAGGCGAGGCTCAGTTCCAGCAAAGCAAATGATGTGCTCTTAGGATTTGACATAATCGATTGCATTGAATACCCTTCGCCTGCCCCTATTGTTGTTGCCGCTCTTCTTATTGTCTTTCGATCAAGCACCTTTCGTGTTATCCTTGCCAAATCCCATCCCGTTTCCCAACTCGCTTTGTCGCTGCTCAAAATGCCCTTACATCGAAATACTTGAGGCTCAATGAGCTGAACTGAACATATCTGTGAATCTATTTAAAAAAGTTTGTTTTCAAAAATGAACAATAATGAATAAAAATAAATAAAATAAATAAAAAAAAGTGAAGTGAGTCACTTTACTCCACATCAAAATATGCCATTCAAACTTATGTTTACAATTCAGATACTTAAAGTGGCTTTCTTTTTCTCAGAGAAATTCACTTGCATTGTCATATTACAAAGAAGATTTCTCTATTATTCATTAGAATTATTTTATTTTACATTACTTACATATATTCTCCATATTGCATTCTTTCTGGTAGAAAACTATTCTTAGATTTATGCCAAGAATATCTCAACCTGCAGCTTGAGCTAAGATCAACTTTTGATGCAATTATTTAATGATAGACATTTATACTCCTAAACATATATCTATTATAAGAATCTCCCATAGCGCTATTCATCAATGTTTAATCCAACGATTGATTTCTTCGAATTGTGAATCCTTTGAGAGAGCATTAAAATCTCGTTGCATTGAAACTTGATTTCCAATCGCTTGCTATATCTTCATCACCATCACCATCTCCTTCTCCATGTCCTTCTCCATCTCGTTAGTCTTTTTCGTTTTGTTGGTATTTTTGCCTATCGTTCATTTTGTTTGCTGTGTGCTTCGTTTTTATTGTAGGCTTAAGCGTTTTTATGGCCAATTTGACGAATGACCCCCTTAAATGGGTTAAGCGGGAATAAGCCCGAGGCGACCAACTAAACAACTGAATAACCTAACGCACGTTTCATCTCTCCCACTTCGTGTCCTGCGTATGCACGTGTGCCTATGTGCCTGTGTGCCTGTGTGCGTGTGCGTGTGTGTGTGAGTGTGTGAGTGTGTGTGATTGAGCATTAGAAGACCGATAAGCGCCCTGTGGAACGCCTGCTTGTTGAACTGCCTGTGCCTAATTTATTCGCTTGTATCGCTCATAAATAAACCAAAATTGGGCGAACGACAGAAACTTGAACTTGACTTATTGAATTTGCAAGGCAGAGACTTCTTCAATTGCGTCGAGGGTCCTGTTCCTGTTCCTGTTCCTGCTCTCCATCTCTCTCTCTCTCTCTTCCGCTCTTCCTCTACTATCTCCATCTGTTCCCCCTTTGACGACGATGCCACTAATAACAGCTCAGTCTCAGCAGTTCAGAAAATAGAAACAGAGAATTACTCTATAAACACTTTAAACATGTTTTACATGGTTCAATTGATTGAATATGTGCTTCAATTTGAAGTAATTCATTCAATTCAATTATAATAAAAATATTGTAGCATACTTTTAGGCTCGCGTCGAAAAGTTGTAAAGCGTTTATTTCCACTGTCTTTATTAACGATCTGGCATCACATCTACCACATTTTGTTGCAGCCTTGATTACAGGGTATGAAAAGGCTGCATAATCATTGCGCCCCTGGCGTGTGGGCGGGGCTGCTGTTTGCGCTGAGGGGACGCCTCTAATGCGCGTCTAATGGCGCAAATAAATTTCAACTAAGGAATTTTTATAGAGAGAGCCATAAAACCAAATGGCTGCCAATGGTTGGCTCTCTCTCTCTCTTCTCTCTCTCTTTCTCTCTCTCTGTCTCTCTCCCTTACGCTTTTTGTGTCGCACTGTTGCAGGTCTGGCTGTCCGTTCGTTTGTCCTTCTGTCCGTGTGTACGTGTGTGTATGCGTCCTTGTAACGTTAATAGCCTTAATTGAGCGTCTCTTTTTACGCCTGCCACGCCCACTTATTTGTTTATTAGCGCCCAACAGCCGCCCTCTCTGCATAAAAAACGTCACCGTGGAATTTTCATTTGGCTTTTGGGATAATAAAAACCGAAACGTGAATCGTGAGAACCTCAATTACACAGGTGTATGGGCGTTGTGCTAAATGTGGGCGTGGTTTTGCCAACACCCACTGCCCCATTCCCCTTCCCCATTCCCCTTCCCCCTTCACTTGCCCATACTTTAATGTCCCCCCCGCAATGAGATTCCATGATGCAACTGACAATTTCCCGGCACCTCGAAGTCACATTTAGTTTTTTCCACTGACAATAAATTCCATTCCCAGCGCTTTTAACGATCATTCGCCAGCCATTTCGACCTTAAGCTTAATGAGTTGTCGCCCAGCTATGTGCAGAGATGCTGCCAATGTCCCCAAGGATAGCGGCTACACGAGTTGTGCCCCCCTTGCTGGGGCAAAAGCATTATGACACTTCTAATTGCTGCCAACTGCGAGTACATTCTGCACAGGGGAACAACTCTTTAAAAATAGTCTAATTACAATTCAAGTGAATGCCAGATCTTTTGACCATTCTCTACGATAAGATATATAATTAATCTATTAAAATATTATTCTATAAATTAATAGCAATTAAATGAAAGGATAAAATTCGAAAGGTAAAGAAGTATATGTGCTTGTATGTATAACTTTCTGCCTCTTGTCCATAAGGGCAAATATGTACATAGATTTGTTTCTCTCTCCCTCTCTCTCTCACCCTCTCTCTCTCTCTCTCTCTCTCTCTCTCTCTCTCTCTCTCTCTCTCCATAATTGTGGCGTTACATTTATTTCTGGTACGCAAAAGTCTTTTGCTGCTATGTATTTCTACAATAAATATGCGAAATTCTCTTTTAGTCGCCATTCTTAGTATCGTTATCAATACTTTGTGTTTCGTGATTTGATTTTCTTAGGAAAAAGGTATAAGTGCAAGCTGAGTTCAGTTTCCATTTGATGGGGAGCGTGAGTTAAGCAGTTAAATGCGATGGTGTTCGCTGATTTAAGGCTTCAACTTTAAAAATAATAGCATAAATAATCAATTATATTTTTATATTCTATAAATTTATATTATTTAATTAAACTAAATTAAATGTTATTAAATTAATTAAATATTTATAAAAAATCAAAAGTCACCAGAACTTTGAATGTTTCACATACAAAACAAATTGATTATATTACATAATTTAAATAAAAAATGAAAATGTTGTTCACTTCAGCGAAGTAATGAATTAAGATGAGTTATCAATAAGGTTTCCAAGTCAAATCAAATCAAATCTAATATAATTGAAATGTCGAGTTACAATCGAATAGTTTAATTAAATTTTGAGAAATGTGCAAAAAGCTTAAGTGCCACATCAATCTTTCGAACAGGACGCAGTTTAAAGTTGCAGTTTTTGTGGCGAGTTGAAGAAAAGAAGAAGTGTTTGGCAAATCCATTAAAATTTTTAAATGCAGCGTTGGCACTTTTTGCACTAATTTCGTAATGCTGCACACACACACATGTGTGTGTGTGTGTGTGTGTGTGTGTATGTGTGTGTGTGTGTGTGTGTGTGCGCTGGACGGTCAGGTGTAACGACGTCGCTGGAGTGCGGCGCAGCAGCAATTTGCTAGTGAGTCAAATGGATTTGACCTTAGCCACAAAGGCCGAAAGAGAGACAGCGATAGGGCGGAAGGGAGGAAAACCGAGGGGGACAAAACATGAACTGGCCGGGAAGCAGCAGCCAAGCTGCACTAATGCTTAAGCTGATTTTGGCAGACACACTTGCATTCGCACATAGAGAGGGAGATGCAGTGCGTGGGAGAGGGAGAGGGAGAGGGAGAGGGAGAGGGAGAAAGACAGAGACGGAGTGTGAAGAAGAGGGAAGACAGCGAGTGGCAGTGAGAGAGGAAGAGGTGTAAGTAAAATAATAGGGGAGCTGCGACTGGGCAAGTGTCACGTAATGCAGCGCGGCAAGCGCATTAACACATTTACACTGCACGCACACACACACACACACACACACACAGTCAGAGACAGACACACAGACAGGTGAAAAAAAAAGGGAAAAGCAACAACAAACGCGACATGCTTTAAAAGTCTTTGCAACTTTCTTTTACGCCAAAAGCAGCAAATTTCATTTAACACCCAAAGCTGCAGACATGCCAGCGAGAAATTGCCAAAGGCGGAGCAGGGCAGAAAGAGAGTGTAACAGAGAGAGAGAGAGAGAGAGAGAGAGGGAGAAGCAGGTGCTGCTAGGTAGTGAGTGCTAGGTAGTGTTCGCGAATTAAAAATGTCACATACAGAGATCATTTGTTTGCAGATATTGATGTCATTTGCTTGCAAAGAATAATAGCAGAACAAGGCCTTCATTTAGATCATAATATTGTCCAAGTGGAGTTCTAGAAGTGCAGAATCAATTAAGGAAGCAAACTAAAATGATAATGATATTCCGCAATGAAATCGGTCGAGTGTTGTTTAAGCTATGATAGTCGGAAGTTTTTGAAAACTTAATCTGTCTCTTTCGGAGAATCATATGTTAACACCTATATACGATTATAATTGTACTAAGCGTGTTGCTTATTTCTCTTCTTATACCAATATATTTCCTGTGAGCAATAAAATTACTTATAGACCAATTAATATATTATTCTATCTGCAAACTTGTGAAAAAATGTTAAAAATGTATGAAGAAATATCAAAATTTCGATAGAAAGTCGTTTTTATATATATGTTTGTACATACGTATGCAAAGAATGTAAAGAATGCAAAGCATCTGTAACTGATCTCAGTTCCTACCGCTCTCAGTACCTACCGCTCTCAGTTCCTACCGCTCTCTGTTCCTACCGCTCTCTGTTCCAACTCTCTTCTAAGAGCGATTGATATTGAGAAAGCATCATTGAGACTTGAAAGACGGAAACTTGCAAATAGAAAGTAAGAATTTATTTTGGCGCAATTACTAGAGCGTTGCCACATCAATCAAGAGATCCTGGGATCGAATCCGAGTCGCTTCCTTTTGCTCTCTCTCTCTTTGTTGAATGCATGAATGTTTGTTTAGACAAATCTTTCTGAGTGAAAAATGCCTTGAACTCAAATGTCCTTTTGGCGCTTGCCATTTGAAATCAATTTTCTTTTATTATATAAATATTATAATTCGAGTTGAAATATAATTACCGGGTCTCTTACTGTCGAGCACACACGAGTGCAGCTTTGCCGTTTCTTTCGCTTTCGTGCGAGTTGTTCCATGTAGAAAAAGAAAGCGAAAGAGTGGGAGGGCAAGAGTGAGGGGAAGAGAGGAAGACAGGTAGAAATTCGGTGAGCTGTGGGGTGCAAATGAAATAACTGTAAAGCGCTGCCAACGGCATTTGGCGCTGCTCCAAATGAGCAGCAGTCTCCAACGGCGCGTGCCGAATGCGAAAGTTCTTGGTGCCAAGGGGCAGTGCAGGGCACAAAGAGAGAGACAGTGAAAGAGAAAGACAGAGTGAGAGAGAGAGAGAGAGAGAGACAGAGAGAGATAGAGAGAGAGGGGTACCCGTGTGGCAAGGTGATTTCAATGGCTAAAGCGGCGACCGGTGTGGCAAGCGAACATTCTTGCAGCAACTAAACACATGCCTGAAAGTATGCAACAAAATATGTCACTCCAATTGAAGCGATTTGCTGGCGTTCGTCGTCTCTTTGGGAGCCGCCAATTGATGAGGCTTGTATGCAAATGAGTTATTAGTACGTTGCGGTAACAATTGATAGCTGTTGGGACTGCAAGCAATCGAAAGCAATGTGAGAACTGCTTGTGGTGTTCTCAATTTCAGCTTCGCTCTTAAACCAAATATACAAATATTTCAAATGATTTCAGATAATTAGAAGCATTTCAAGTAATTCTAAACTAGTTGCAATATTTATCTACATACATTTAGTTTGGCTGAAATGGAAAGTCTCAATCGCAAACTTCCACGTTAATTTACTTTCTTACAAAGTTTTTGTTGCCTTTTTTTGCAGTGCAGGGAAGGGGCTTTTTGGCCAGCTGGGCTTGAAGATGTCGAGACTGCGCGACTTTGCGAGCCCGATAAGAGAGAATTGCAATGTTATTAAACTAATTGAAAGACGATAGGCAGTCGCAGCTGTGGCTTCCTGCTCCTTCTTTTCGCCTGGCTAAATGCTGGCTTATCCTTATCGCTGCTGCGACAGCAAGCAGTCCCAACAACAACAACAACAACGACAACAACAACAAGATGAAGGAGGTAGCAAAAGGGAAACAAATGGTAGACATGCAAATTGGAAGCTTGCGCCCCATTTGCATTCAGCGCCAATGCGTTGACTTTTGCCGGACAAAGGCAGAGCGAAAGGCGGCGGCAAATGAAAAGCAAACAATTTTCCAGATGGCAAACAAAAATTAACAAAAAGCAGCGACAATTGTTAAGCTGATGAGCTCAGTACTTTCCCCCGTTGCTCTTCGCCAATAAGGAAAAAGGATTCCAAAAATGGATCGAAGTTATTGAGATTTCTACGAAAAGTAGAGAGCAAGATCTGTTAGATTTACTAAATTAAATGATTGATCTTGAACCTGACAAGCTAATTAAATGCTTAAATGCCGACTTACTCTGACTTTCTCATTCGCTGCAGTTTCGCGAGTGCTTCCATCCACAGCAAAGGGAAGCCAATCCATGGAATTGGCCGCCCTTGAGTCGAGCACTTCACTTTAAATATGTGGAATATTGTGCTGTTTGCGAGCTTCTTCAGCTCCTTGAGACTCATTCATTTGCTCATCCTTCTTCTGTTTAAGCATCGTCCTTTCAGGGCAATACACTCAGTTAGTTCGTTAGCTCGTGCCAAATTGAATTGCTGCTTGAGGTAAAGTCAACGGTTTCAGCATTCAAACACTTTATAGTTCATTTTCTTGTTTTTATTTTTATTTCCGTTTTTCCTATTTTGCTTTCATTTTTTTTCTTTTTTTTCTTTTTTTGTGCATTTACTTTTGGTCCAAATATTTTGCTTTTGCCGCTCGTTGACTCACATCGCACTCTTCACACACACACACACACACACACACACACACACTCACACACACACATATAATAATTTATTTGCGTATGTGTGCTAAGCAAAAGTGTTAAGTTGGCAACACGAAAAATTGTGCGCGCCGCAAAGACTTTGGTTTTCCACATTTCGCTTCCCTCTCAACCCCTTCCCGCACCTTCCCGCCTCTGGCCACACAAAAAAAACGAAGCAAAATCCCACATGCGGGAGGTGTAGGGCGGGGTCGGTGAGGGCGTGCGGTGCGTGGCTAAGGCGCACAGTGGGGCGACAGCAATTTAAAATGTAGAGTGTGGCAAATTGTTCAGCTCAGCAGGCGAACTAAACTCCAAAAGAACAAGAACTGGAACAAAAAAAAATCATCCTATTTGAATATTATTTGTTATTAATTTGCCTAAGTAATTTCCAATTGTTCTATATTTGTCTAGTTGATATAGGCAAAAGGATCCAGCTCATAAGTTCCCACAGATAAATGCTTAAGTTCTGAAAAATGAACTGAAACGGATTCCGAACTGGAACTGATGTTGCTTATATATGAACTGGAACCCGAACTAAAACTTGAATTCTGTCTGACAACTGTTCTTATACACATGAGATGTTCAATCAATCAAGCAATTGGAACTTGAACTGGAATAGAAACTATAACTGGAACTGGAAGTTAAATTTTAACTGAAAACTGAGATGATCGATTACTGCGCCATGTTGTGATTGGTCGCTGAACGGGAATGGGCACTAGAACTGGAATCGGAACCAGAACAGAAAACGGAACTAGAACTGAAATCGGAACTAGAACTTGAACTTGAACTGAAAGCTGTGATATTCGATTAGTGCGTCAAATTGTGATCGTACCTGGAACTGGAATCAGAACCAGAGCTGGAATCGGAACTGGAAGTCGTAACTAGAACTTGAACTTGAACTGACAGCTGAGATGTTCGATTGCTCGGAACTAGAAGTGCAATCGGAACTAGAACTGAAATCGGAACTGGAACTGAAACCGTAACTAAAACTTAACCTTGAACTGACAGCTGAGATGTTCGATTAGTGCGTCAAATTGTGATCGGAACTAGAACTGAAATCAGAACTGGAACTGGAATCGGAACTGGAACAGAAGTCGTAACTAGAACTTGAACTTGAACTGACAGCTGAGATGTTCGATTGTTCGGAACTAAAAGTGCAATCGGAACTAGAACTGAAATCGGAACTGGAACTGAAACCGTAACTAAAACTTGAACTTTAACTGACAGCTGAGATGTTCGATTAATGAGTCAAAATCTGATCGGAACTAGAACTGAAATCAGAACTGGAACTGGAATCGGAACTAGAACAGCATCTGAAACATTACTGCAACCGGAACAAGGAACCAGAACTATAATCTATTTGCTTTTACGTGCTGCTGTCGTCATAGTCGTGTGGTACGAGCTGAGTTCTGAATTCTCTTTGATGCGAAACTTGTTGCATTTATGCATTATTTATATGGAATTTATTATTATGTGATTCGAGTTGCCCCAACGGGTCTTGTACCACGGTGCGTGGGGTGTATTGCGGCATAAATGGATTACCGTATTAAGTTTTTATTATTAGTCTAACTGGCGATGGCGTCGTTGACTTTGGGCAACTCTCGACAAGGACGAAGACGTCAACCCACTTGACAGTTAACAAGTGTACTATATGTGCGGGTGTGCGGGTGTGTGTGCGTGTGTGTGGGGAGAGACTTAAGCTTCTTACAGCTGCAAATTAAGTGAAAATAAGAAAATTAGCTTAAAATTCTTGCTGGGGCCTCTTCAATATCATTTGCCAGCTGAGCCTTTCAACCGTGCCCGGAATCGGATTACGTTTGTTGTGCGTTCAGGCGTGTGTGTCATGTGTGGTGTGTGGTGTGTGGCGTGTGGAGTATGTGCGGTGTGTGTGGCTATAGTTACTACCAGTTAATAATTAGATATGACAGGCTGCAGTCAAAAGAAAAGCGCAATTCCAATCTCAAAATACTCAACTGGAGAGCCATTAACTTTGGCGTCGCAGCGCAAATCTCAAGACGTTAATTTGCCTGGGCCGCGGCATAAGTTTCATTTATGAGGTGGCCCCAGTTCGCATATTATGCGATGTATTCTCAGACATTCTCTCTTGCTCTCTCTCTCTCTTTCTCTCTCTTTTTATCTCTCTCTCTTTCGCTCCTTCGCTGCATGTGCATAAAGTTTATGAGGCACTGGCGATTGCAAAACTTTTTAACAATGGCGACAAAAGTTTCGCTTCCTGCGCAGCTGCCTCGTCGCTGCTGTTGATCCAGCTTCTCTTCAGCTGATTGTTGTTCTGAAGCAGCTGAAGTGAAGGCACTACAACAACAACAGCAACAACAACTACAACAGCAACAGCAACAACGCGTTTAACTAATGACAAATTGCAATCAAAGTTGAGTGCGAGTAATGTCAAGTGCAGTCCAACTTCAGGCGCATCGATTCGCCTTATAATTCTCAAACACTTCTAGCCGTGGCCACACTCACACACACCCCCAACACTCACACAGGCATACATATGGTCACGTTTTACAGTACAATCTACTGGTCTCCCTTTAGTGGCTGTCATATGTCTTGGCCCTGTATGTCCTTAAAAGGACGTCAGCAATGCAGAGCAAAGTTAAGTGGCATGCAGACATTGAGGCTGCTTCAGTTTTTGTGCTTGACCATTAGTAAACACGCACACACACACACAGGAACACATACAAACACACGCACGTAGGCTTTAAGTTGTCAACTAAGCTGCTAAGTTGTCGACCAAGTGGCTCGTTCTTCCCTCCGTTTTCCTGTCGCACTCCCGCTCTCCCTCTTTGTCACGTTGTCATTTGTTTGCAGCTACTCTATTAGCCGCATTTTAATTCAGTTACTTAAGTTTAGTGTGAACACAACAATTTCATACTTGACGACACACACACAAACACACACACAAACACACACAGGGATCATGTGGCGTATGCGCAATGTCCAAAAACTGCTGCTGCAATTTGGAAATTTGCTTTGCTCTCCGTAAGTGCCACTGTGCATGTGTGTGTGTGTGTGTGTGTGTGTGTGCGAGAGGTCTGTCTGTCAGTCGGTTGCCGCATTGACCTCACATTGTCACAGCTTTGAGGCCACGCCCAGAAGGCTGCCTGCCTGCCTACCGCCCCTTGCCACCTACTACTTGCCTACTAGCCACTGTGCTGCTGCTTCTGCTGCTGCTGCTGCTGCTGCTTCTGCTGCTGCTGCTGCTGCTGCTGCTGCTGTGGTCAAAGGTAAAAAGTTTTGTCAAATTGAAAATGTTTACTGCTTCGTACTTTGCAGTTAGTTGTTTGCCGGGGGAGGGGCTGGGGGAATGTCTCAGTCGTTCGGGCGGCAAAAACATCTTAAATTAGATACATTTTATCGCTACACATGAGCTGCTATCACACACACACACACACACAGATACACCCCGAGACACACAGCTGGAGAAACTGTGCAAAGTTTTGAGAGATATTTATTACAGGACACTTCATGTGCAGCAACAACAACAGCAATGGCATCAGCATTCCCAGCAAGGACATTCATTGCCAGGATTCGCTTACTTGCAGGCCAATACACCGATACACCCTCTCTCTCTCTCTCTGTGTGTGTGTGGCATGTCAACAAGCATTTAATTTGATTTTAAATCTCACTCTAAAGACTCCTCCCCAATTCTCTGCCATTTCTTGCCCTTTTTATTTGGCAACTTTAATGAGCAAACAAACGGACAACTCCAAAAGGCAATCCCTAAAGAGGGATATTAGAAATTAGTGAATATAGCATGAGTCTATGCAATCCTTTAAACTAACTTTTCTCAACCACATCAACCGTCAACTCAATCTATATTTATCCCATTTCCTCATCACAAGTCAATTGTCCATCCATCCATCCAACCAAATGAAGGCGTCATTCTGAGACCTTTGGCATGCGTCAAATTTACATTTATTGTCAAATCGTTGTAGAGAATGAAAGCACAAGGATTCCAAGGACTCCACATGCATATGAACTATACTCAGGCATTGACATATCATTTCCAACTATTTGAACAGTTTTCAAGTGTTTAGACTAATACTAAGTTATTTATTTAATACTCTTACGTAATGAATTATGTTTTTTGTTTATTTTTACAATTAATTATATTTATATATAATATATTATTATTGATTGAACTTTTCTTCTTCAAAATGTATAAAAGTATTTTTTAATATTAATTATTTTTTATATACTATTCATTTTTAAATTTATTTAATTGTATGTTTGCTCAAATTTAACAATTATGTTTTAAAGAATAATAGAATTTTGTATAATATTTAATTATTTCAGCTTTTCTATATAATAAATTTCTTGCATTTAATACTTTTAACTAAAACTATTTATTCGTAAATTTGCTTTATTTAAAATTTATAATTTTTGCATTTCAATTGTTTTTCTTTATTTTTGAATTTAGGCAAAAAACAAAAGTTTTATTTATAGAAAGACTCAAGAATTATTGAATTTATAATTAATTCAATTCTATTAAATTCGCTTAACTTATATATTTATATTTTTATAATTGCTTTTTATTATAATTCGATATATTTATTATTTTTATAACAATTCAATTATGTTGTAAATATTTTGATTGTATTTTTAATCATTTAAATTCAATTTAATTTTGTTTTTTATAATAATTTGAGATCTTTTTTATTTAATATTTATTTTTTTATAATATGACAATTTTCTTTGCATTTTTATTTATTCAAATTAAATTTAAATTTGCATTTTTATTATATTTTTTATATTTATATTTATATATATTTTATTTAATTAATTTTCCCTATTTCACAATTTTGGACCCATTTAGTTTAATTTACTTTATTTTGCTTCACTTGGTTTTCTTGCACTTATTTGGCATCATTATTTATGTATGACACTTATAAAGGGTATCTGCAAGTCGAGCGCATTCTGACCTGTCTGTCCGGCACCACAAATCGTTGTTTTGAATCACGCTGCCTACTTTTCAGCATCAGCATTAAAAGGCCCTGGCCTCGAGCTATTTAAATGTCATTTCCAGGGAGCACATACATGCGCACAGACCACATATGTGCACACATGTATCACATGTATCACATGCATCACATCAACGTCAACTGGCGAAACCAAAATCAGCAACATAAGTTCCAGGCGCTGTCGTCATGCTCGTCCTGCTGTGTCCTGCTTCGTCCTCGGCGTCAATCAAATGCAGAAGTTTAACTGCAATTGGCAATGGTATTGAAAATTGAAGTGTATGCACGTGTGTGTGTGTGTGTGTGTGTGTGAGAGTGTGGCAAAGAAATTGTTAAGAAATTGGCGCTCTGCAAGGCATCAAAATGAATAGCAAGGACCAAAATGAATCTCATTCTCATGGATATGCAAATTGAAGTGCAGCGTCAAGCAAAATGAAATCAAGCGCCGTCTGCGTCTAACTGTTGCGAAATTTGCGCGTTTGGATGCGGCTGCGCCTCAGCTGCTCCACCTGCCACACCAGGCACACCAGCCACACCAGCCACAGCAGGCACACCTGCCACACCTGCCTCACCTGCCTGCCCCAACGATTGACACACTGACAGAGTGATGGTGAGGCGACACTTAAGCAGGACTTCTCAAGTAGCAAGCTATCTTCTTGCTAACTGCTTGCCTGCCGCCTGCCGCCTGTCCCCTTATGCCCCCTATGCCCCATGCCACATGCCTCATGCCTCCTTGTTGCTTGAGACAAAACAACGCGCGCATTGTCAGCAGAAAACTTCATCGACACGTGTGCAACGAGTGCTGAGCCAGAGGTGCACTATAAAAATGGCGAAATTATATGGCAAGCTTGTTGGCGAGGGGCCAACGGGGGGGCACGCAATGCCGCAAACTCATCATCAGCAGCAGCAGCAGCAACAACAGCAACAACAACAACAATCTCAAAAGCGTCGCCTGCACGTACACTTAAGTCATATAGTATATATATTATAGAGCGACGGCATAGGGCATGGTGTAGGGGATAGAGGATAGGGGACAGGGGGTAGGGGGCAGGAGCTTCGAATAAGGCAAGTGGCAAGTGGCAAGTTGAAAAGATTATGCTGAAAGGTAAATAAAACTACAGCCAGCAAATGATAATCCGTGATAGAACTCGCATGCCCTTGCACCGACCGAGTCATGTAATAATACAATTTTCATTTTCCCACATATACTTTTCTTGATTTTCTCTTATCGTTTTTCTTCTCTTCTCTCGTCTAACAGCATCTGAGCGGGGGTATAAAGGAAACTGGAAACTGGATAAGATGCTAGAAACATGCTCGGAATTATTTTAGACTGTGCAGCAATCCGTAATGAAAATGTTGATGCACTTTGGCCTCCAGATTGCTGCGAACTGTGATATTATTTTATTTATTAACTATCGCAACTTAAGTGAAAATGATTGCACGGTAATTGTTGTAAAAGCTATTAGAGATCATATTATTATTTGTTGCATTTTCCTGACGTTGAATATATTATAGATATTCAAGACTAAAGAATAGCGGGGAAAAAATAAGACAACTATAAATTGTTGTCTTAAAATCAGACTGACAAGTGATTATTAATAATCAATCAGCTGAATGCAGTAAACAATTGTTTGTGCAACTCAAACTGTAATTATTTTATTTATTAACTATCGCAACTTAAGTGAAAATGATTGCACGGTAATTGTTGTAAAAGCTATTATTATCTTATTATTGTTTGTTGCATTTTCCTGACGTTGAATATATTATAGATATTCATGACTAAAGATAACGAACTGTTGAATAGCGGGGAAAAAATAAGATAACTATAAATTGTTGTCTTAAAATCAGACTGACAAGTGATTATTAATAATCAATCAGCTGAATGCAGTAAACAATTGTTTGAGCAACTCAAACTGTTAAGAAATACCCTGTAGTCCTTAGTTGTATCACTGATAATTGGACTTAAGATCTGATAAGTTGCTAAGATGAACAGTCTCACAACACTTGTAATATGATCAAATAGAATGAGAGCAAGTTTTTACGTGGCTATACCCTGTATTTCACACAGCTTACCTCAGCTTGTTCGCCTTAAATGTGGAAGGACTCGTAAGTTCTCGCATGGACTGTGCGAGAGTTGTAAGCCAAGCTAATGTATTCATACTTAATGTTGTGACAAGGCGTTGTGACCTCGCTTTTGCACCAACACAATGAAAGCTGCACACCTGCAGAGCACACACACGCACACAGAGAGAGAGGGAGGGAGTGAGAGAGGGAATGAGAGAGGGAGCGAGAGGCAGACGGCGAGCGCTTGGCGCGAAAGAGAAAGTTAAATTAAAAATGTCAAATTGCATACATTTAGGAGCTAATGAAATAAGTTAAGCGACAACAGCAACAACAACAACAACAACAACAACGGCAACAACAACAACAAGTGAAAGACGGCAACGCTGTGCTCAGCGCGTTAAGCACACTATACAACACTGTACACAAGCACACACACAGGCACACACAGAGGCACACACAGAGGCACCCACATGCAACACACTCGCCTTCTCTCTCTCCCTCTCTCTCTCTCTCTCTCTGTCTCTCTCTCTCTCGTCTCTCTGTTTCTCTGTCGCTCTTTGGCTGGCTGTGAGTTTCGTTTGCATTGCAATTTGAATTAATTTGACTTTTTTATGAACTTTAAGTGTGCCAACGTCAGCAGCGTTGCCAGATGTTCTCGCTGTTGTTGTTGCTGTTGTTGTTAGTTGTTGGCCTGGCTGTGTCATGCTGTGTTATTCATTTAGTTGGTATTCAGCTTGTGGCAAGTAATATGCCAACTGCCAACTGTGCATGTGAATGAGCTGTTGAGCAATGTTAATCAGCGCAAAGAGAAAGCGAGATAGAGCGAGACAGAGCGAGAGAGAGAGAGAGAGGGGGGGGACTGTTTCGAGTGGGGCTTACTCTCGGCACACATCTTATGCAAAATGCTTATAGTAATGCTGTTGCCCAACTATTGAACACAGTGGCAATGGACGTGCTTATCGCGCCATCTAAAAATCATCTCACTCTCGCTCTAGTATCCCACTGGCATCTCATCATCAAGTATCCATCTATCTATCTAAGTATAACAATCTGTCTATCAATCTTTCTATCTAGTTAACTGCAATGATGATGGGAATGAGAATGATGATGTTGATGAAGAAGATGAGAATGAAGATGAAGCTGAAGATGATGGCGTTTGTCAACAATTTCTTTGATGCATGTGCATGCATTATACACAATATCAAACTATACAACTATATATATATATTTAGACTCTGAACTAAAAGTTCACAGTCTATTAGGTTTGACGAAAACGAAATGTGCGTAACAGGCAGAAGGAGGCGTGGCAGACCCTATAAAGTATATATATTCTTTATCAGCATCAACAGCCGAGACGATATAGCCATGTCCGTCTGTCCGACTGTCCGTCTGTCCGTCTGTATGAACACCTAGATCTCAGAGACTATAAGAACTAGAGTAACCAAATTTGGTGACAACACGTGTATAGGTTTGTTTTAGATATTTGCCATGCCCCCTATCGCCTCCGCAAATCGAAAAAAACGTATTACTGAAACTACCGAATTTAGATTTGGCACATATGGAGGATGTCCCCGTGCGGACGTTTTCTGATCGGAGCACGATCGGATCATAAACATAGAAGATATTAAGGAATGAATGATCATGATCATGATTCATGGCAGCTGTGCGGCCAAAATTGCTTTAGTTAGAACAAGAACAACCAGAAACGCCGCAAAGGCGCGAGTTCGAATCCCACTGCTGACAATTCCAAATTACATTTTTTAATAATTATAAATTAATTACTTTTATTTTATATAAGTATACATATATTATTAATTTTGCCCTATTTGTCAGAAAATGTTAAGAATTTAAAAGAAAGCAATAACCAAATTTCGTTAGAAATTCGTATATATATATGTATATATATGACAAATGCAAAAACTCGTGCTGTAGTTCAGAGTCTCCCACAGTCGTACCCCGACTGTAGCTGCCTGACTTGTTATATATATATTTATATATATTAGATTGTATCTGTATCTATTCTCGAGTCAGCCTGCTGCCTGCTTTGATTTTGTTTTTCTTGCATTCGCCTTGCTGTGCCGTTGATTGTTGTTGACTTTGATTTTTGCAATCTGCTTTCGATTTATTTCATATATATATATATATATATATGTGTGCAAAAGTACATTTTCTATATAGTTATATCTTCCAGGTCACTGACATTTTCCATCGCCATGTCCGTCCACTGCCAAAAGTGCCGTTCTGCCCACATTTGCCACATGGCGCTCAAATTCTAATTTAGTTCATTGGCTTAGATCTGTGTCCTTGTTGCTGTAGCATGAAATTTGAGTAAATATCACAAAATATATTGACACATGCGGGTTGTCTCTCCCCAGCTGTGTGTGTCTCCCTCTCTCTCTCTCTCTCTCTCTCTCTCTCTCTCTCTCTCTCTCTCTCTCTGTGTGTGTGTGTGTGGCTTGTGGCATGCGACAGGCGTCACTGAGCGTTGCCGATTGCACATTTAGCATTTTGTCAGCACCCGCATCTCGTCAATGCGTCAACATTCGCGTTCGAATGTTTCTCATTATTTGTATACCCTATAATGAACTGCGCATAGAGTTGATTAGTTGCAGCATGTTAATTGTGTTGCAATTAGAAAGAATTCTTTTGTCATAACTGCGAATTAGATCAACTTCAATTGGGGAACTTATAATACTTTCCCACACACTCTCTCTCTCTCTCTCTCTCTCTATCTACGTCTGTTACTCGCACTTAACATTATACTCGACTTTATCCTTTGTGTTATAATCCTTCCCGTCTCCTAGCTCCGCTCTTTTCATACACTACTTTGCGATTTTAATTACATTTCCCTATTTCACTGACTGAATGATGAGTTTCATCCATGAGTAAGAAATGAGTACAACTCGTGATTGCATTCTTTGACTTTAAATGACTGTTTTCTCCCCTCTCCCTCTCCCTCTCCCTCTCCTCCTCCAGCTTCAGTTTCTTTTCTCCTTCCTTTCAGTTTGCTTCATATGCAATTTGAGTTTTGTAAACAAACTTTATGTTCAAATTGAAAACAATAAAAGAGGGAAAACATCAGCGAAACTTGGGCTGTAAGCTCTCTAAATGTGCTTATAGGGTAGTCTAAAGTCGTTCAGTATTCTTCGCTTATTCTTTTCTACATTTTTTTATGACAGCTTTTCATAAATCTCACCGCATGGAAACGTTTACAAAATGCAAACGATGCGAGCCTTGTCTGATGTTCTTGTTGTTGTTGTTGTTGCTGCTGTTGTTGTTGTTGCTGCTGTTGCTGTTGATGTTGTGCGCTGTTTTTGTTGCTGGCTTCCAGCATAAGCAGGTCAAGAGCTTTTGGCTGCCGGCGTTTGCTAAAATTTAGCATTGAGATGTCAATCATCTGACAAATGCTAAACCAAATTTGAATTTGGTCTTTAGGGGGAAAGCAGACGAAGAAAGACTGGCAGCTGAAACTCTGCAGATATGTGAGTGTGACAGTGAGAGAGAAAGAGACAGACAGAGAGAGAGAGAGAGAGAGTCATGTGGGGGTATATGTGTATGGACAGTGTTAATATAAAACGCAATCAAAATCAAATCAAATGAAAATTATTTCGAGTTGTTTTGTGTGCTGACAACTTCATTATGTTTGCATTGCTTTGGCGTATTCACAGTGTTTGTCTAGCAATATGACCAATACATGCACACCACACCAGACCACACACAGACACACACACACACACCCACGCACACACAGCTGACCAATTCTGGCCGCACATTAAAAGCTACCAGACCAGCCGCAAATAGAACTAATTTGATGTGTGAACAACGGCTATGAAAAGAGACCCCACGCCCTCGAGGGGTGAGGTATGGGCAGAGCAAGCGAGAGGGGTAGGGGGAGGGGGGCATAGGGGCCTGTTCCTTTAATATCAACAAGAAGAACAAGCAAGGAGGCGAAACGCAACAACAATCTGATTGGCAGGCGGGGCAGACGGCGAGACGAATCAAATGATAAGCCAACAGTTGTGTGTGTGTGTGTGAGTGAGAGTGAGTGTGTCCGAGTGTGTGTTATGATTTTGTGATATATGCCGCATTAATTCAATTTGATAAGAACAGGCAGACAGTTTGATGCCAGCAGGATTTCATTGGAATTTCGATAAACTCGAAAATCTGTCGTGCTGCATGTGATAGCGAGGCCCAGACAATATGGCCAATTCGCAGCGAGCAACAACAGCAAACAGCAAACAGCAAACAACAATAATAATAGCCATAACAGTAACAATAACAACAACAACAAGAACAACAACAAGAAGAACAACAACAACAATTACACAGCGCTGACTGGTTGCGTAGTGATTAAAAGACACAAATGTAATTGAGTAAGTCTCATTCCGAAAATGAATAAAATATGGAATGTGCGCACAACAACAACAACAACAACAACAGCAACAAAAAAATAAAGAAAGCAAAACCGTATGAATTATGTGTGAATAAAGAATGAGTAAATGAATAAATGAAAATGAAAAGCAACAAGAAAAACGAAATGAAAATGAAAATGCAAAACAACTGTGAAACAGATGAATCTATAAAAGCTAAAAGATTAGGCAAATGAACGGAAATATGCAAACGTGAATAAAGAATGCATAAATGCAGCAACTGCATTCATTTCTAATGAACTGAACTGCGCTGTACGCAATGCAGATATGATAGCTTGTCGCTGGCCATAAACAAGGCATCAGAATGAGTTATCCTTACGCTCATTACATTTGGATTAACATGTTAATAATCTGTGTGTGCCTCTGTGTGTGTGTGAGTGTGTGTGTGTGAGTTGTGCCTGCAGCCATTTTGTGGTCGCACACACACACACACACACACAGAGAGAGATCGATGAGGGTAGATAGCAAGTGAATGTTATAATTGTATGTTTGACAATCTTCATAACTGTCAATTAAATTGGCATTGGCATGCCAAGTCGTATGCTGGCCTCAGCCTAATGTAATTGTTTAACACACTGCTGTGCATTATTATAAACAAATGCCAACTCACACACACACACACACACACAGCCAGACACAGAGACACTGTTGTACACTCAAGCATATGGACAGCTGGACATGCAACATGATTGCCCCGATTTTATTGACTGCATTGCGATTATGTCTCTTCCTCTCTCTCTGTCTGTCTCTCTCTCTCTCTCTCTCTCTCTCTCTCAGCGTGTGCGTGTATGCAAACAAGTTGCCAATTTGCATATGTGTGGCATGCTACTGAGCGAAGCTGCCGTTTTGATTTATAGACCATTGCTCATAGAACCGGCGAGCCAAATCAATTTGTAGGCCATTGAACGGAACTGTGGAACAGTTTGAATCGGTATCCTGAATCTTGAATTCTGAATCCTGAATGCTGAATCCTGAATACTGAATCCTGCATTCGTAATGCCCAGCCAGACATTTGGCCACTGACAAAAGTCCAAAATTCCACAAATCTCCCAACTAAAATATGACAATGTGAAATGCAAAATCTGTAATTCAAATGGTCTTAGAAGAGTCGGCTCAACTCACATAGGTATTTACTCTGACAGCTGACAGCTGATGGGTGTTTCATGTTAAGTGTAGGGTGTATGGTGTGTGTGCTGTATGGTGTGTGCTGTTGGCTGTTGGCTGTAGGGTGTCGACTGTAGGGTGTTTGGGGTATGGCATGTGAGGTTGCTTGTCTCAGTAATGGCAGTCGACGGTTGACGTTTGCCTGTTTTTGGGTTACGGGTTATGGCACGCATTTAAATCTATTAGACACACACATACTCACACACACACACTCGCACACGCACACACACTCCGCAAAGCACACACGAGCTCAAGTAGTTGTGCTTATCTTGATGTATGGTAAACAAATGCATAAGTAAAGCCCAAAAGTAAACTCGTAAGCTATCAAATTTGTATAGAAAAGTGACAGCTTAATGCCGGCATTGTCCGTGTTTTTGATAGGCATACAAATTATCTCGAATTCCGTTGTGCAAGTCACATGGAATTCATTTAAAATCAATCACTTCCCAAAGTAAACTCTAAGAAAACACTTGACACATTTGCCACCTTTGGCGATGATATTTCTGTGCTTTTTTCCTCGGGCAAACAGGTCAAATGCATTTCACTTACTTAAATTTGACTTACACTCATTTTCCAACCAGAGGGAAGGGAGTTTAAATATGACTCAGATCTTTAAGAATGCATTTCAAGCTGTTCAGATGGGAAACAGTAGCTGGATACAAGTTTGCATTCATTTTGCTGTCACATCTGAGTCGAATCTTCTTCCTGATCATTATTCATTCACAATTGTCATTTGTTTAGAGCAGAAATTGCATTACGCAGTATTGAAATCTTGACTTAATTATGCGCAATAAACTATTGAATTCATTTGAAGTGTTTACTAAATCGGATAATTATAATTAATTTACGATGGCGAAATGTGAAGCATTTATCAACACTGGGTCAAGCCAAGTGTATAATGCTTACTTGCTGACATCATACATATCGAGAAAGTAATTCCAACGCTGCGACGTTTGTCGTTTATCAATGTCCGTCTGGACGACTGGACTTCTCGACGTTGCTTCGGGTGCAGACGGCTGAGAGGATGGGGGGGGGGGGTTGGCCAAAAGGTGACAGTGCAACATTTGGCAAGCAATCTGGCCGAAAATGAAGGCGTCCCGACTGTTAGCCAAGGCACAAGTGTCACGCAAAGAACCAATAGAAGAGATAGAAACGAGTGAGTGAGCGAGTAAAAGAGTGAAAGAGTGAAAGAGAGGGATATGTGTGAGTGAGGGGAAAATAATCCCCGTCTCATTCTACTAACTGCCTGCCGGGCAACTGGCATTTCATTTTGGCAATGCAATCCACAAATGAATGCTGGCCATTGAGGCAAAGGACGGCAAAAAGGATTTAAGGCGAAATGCTCGCAAAGGCGAAAGCATAATGCATAATTACAACAATGGCAGGACGCAGCCAAGGACGAGCACCGAAATGAAGCGTGCCCAACCGCCTGACTAGCTAGCCAAGTGGCAAGAAGAAGAGGTAGAGCGAATGAGACGGCAGCAGTGTGACCGTCACCAGGGTCTGGCAACTTTATCAGGACATCCGCTTTCAGCGATTTTTAATTGCTATTGTTACAGTTTATTGTTTTATTATGGAGGCCAAGTGAATGAATGGCCAGAAACCCAGACAGTGACAGAGCTAGAGCGAGAAAGAGCGAGAGAGCGAGAGAGATAGGGAGTGAGAGAAAGATTGTGAGACACTGTGAGATAGAGAAAGCAAAGCATGTTGAAATTTCATTTATTTTCTTTGGCCTTACCGAGTTTTTGTTTAAAATAAATAAGCAAACAATTAGCGCATTTAAATCTAGTTGGAACCCTGCCAGCTGCTCCTAAATATCTCTATGTAATTATACATGCACACACACTTGTGTGTGTGTGTGTGTGTGTGTGTGATGTATTATATCATTTTCATTACTTCAAAGCCCTAAGAGTGAGCTTAGTCCTTTGTTCGCAGCCAAAGGACTCTTGAGCATCGCGTCACAAATGACAGCAACAAATTGATATGCACTTGTACAGCCTTCCATCTGTGTGTGTGCCTGTGTGTGTGCGGCTGTGTGTGTGCCTGTGTGTGTGCGTCTGTGCGTATTGTGGGTGTGAAGTGGCTTGTTAGTACCAACTAGTTACATGTGTAGCCTGTGGTCAACACAGCCTGCCTATCCACATAAGAGACTAACAACCACACACAAAAAACAAGAACGCGTATAAGAAAAACTGAGAGGATCAGCAAGACACTTAAATACCCTAACCATTTCAATTAATTAGCAGATTAACGATATTTAACGATAATTTCAACTTTACATAACGGAACAGAAACGTTTTGGAGCTATTTTACTTGCTCATCAAATTTATTTCAAACGTAAAGTGCTAGAATAAACTAAAAAAAAAACATAAACTGATATTAGGGTGACCATAATGTGTTAGTAAATTGTACATTAGGACCAACACACTTGCATACCACCTAGAAATAAAGACATTGAGTTGGAAATATAAGAATGAACTGATAATAACAAAATATCTAAATATCAAGGTGACAACTTAGGTATAGTAGTTAAAAATATTAAGAAATTTTTTAATTTATTAATTATTTGTACAGATCACCTAGAAATACAGAAATTGAGCGGGAAATTTAGTAATTAACATAAAATAGAAAAAAAATTTAATATTAGGGTGACCATAATATAGTAGTTATAAATATTAAGAAAATTTAAAATTAATTAATTATATGTGCAGATCTCATAGAAATATAGAAATTGAGGCGGGAAATTTAGGAATTAACTTAAAATAGCAAAAAATCGTATATTAGGGTGACCATAATATAGTAGTTATAAATATTAAGAAAATGTAAATTAAGGTAAACGTAGGTAGACATCAGCTAAAAGTCCTACACGTATGTGAAATAGAAGAATGAACTAAAAGCAGCATAAAACTGATATTAAGGTGACCATAATGTATAAATAAATTGTAAATTGGATATATAGGGGTGAACAAAGTAAATAAGAAAAAAAACCGTGATAGGGTGACCATATTTCATTAGTACAAATTTGTGACGAAATGTAAATTGGGACAAGCGTATGTATATAACAGCTGAAAATAAAGGCATTGAGCTGGAAATATAAAAATGAAATAAAACAAAAACCCGAAATTAAGGTGACCATAATATAGTAGTTATAAATATAAAGAAAATATATGTATATACAACATAAGTAAATATCAGCTAGAAATGCAGACATTGTGAATTGTCACTAGATAGAGGCAGTTAAGCACTTTTAGGGTGACCATATCGTGCATTTAGAATGAAAAAATTAAACTTGCAAATTGGTTGTATTATCAATACAGCATTCAAATGGTCAACTTGCTTTAAGATAACTTATGTGGTTACAAGAACATTTGAATGTGTTGCAAACTTGAGGACGTATGCTAATATGCCTCACAAATGCGTGAGTGGGTGTGTGTGTGTGTGTGTGTGTGTGTGTGTGAGTGTGTATGCAGATGTATACACATATAAATAAAAATATGCTTAACAAATATAGTGAAATGAAACAGCAAAGTGCACTTCAAAGGCTGTGGTAACAACGGGCGAGAGCCATAAGAGCCGAAAACATAAGCATAAGTGCCTTCAACAACAACAACAACTGCGAGTGAGAGAGAGAGAGAGAGAGAGAGAGAGAGAGGTAGGGAGGATGATGCCAAGTGTGCCACTACAATAATCATAAAAGCGCAAAACAACAACAGACAACATCAGCACCTCCAACAACAGAAACAGCAAATGGCAACAAATGCCTGAGCAGAGGATTTGGAGTTGTCGCAGTGGAAGTCCTGGTACTCCACACACACACACACACTCACACACACGGACACACACATAAACACACTCATACACATATTGTTGGGGTGCGGCATTTTGTGGCTTCACCTGCTTCAGCTCCTGTTACTTCCTTTTGCTGCAATGCAAAAGCGGAAATAATGTATTAATCCTGTTGAGGCCATATTTTTATTGCCATTGCGCCTTGCTGTACTTAGCCAACGGCACCTCAGCCCCAGCCGCAGCCCCAGTCCCAGCCCCAGCCCCGGCCGCAGCCGCAGCTCCTATCTTACTGCCACTGCGCACACAATCCCCCATCCCGCACACCACGATCCTCTTGTCTCTGTCGGCAATAAACCATCTTGACAAATGTGTGTGAATCAGCTTCGCGTGTGAGAGCATTAACAGTTATTCTATCTAGATGATAAAACAAATTCTTATTACTTTTTCATAGCAGCAGCAAATAGAAAGCAACCTTAAAGGGAATAATGTAGAAGCCCAGCAACGAGTAATCGCCACAGTCAACGAGTAGCTCACTCGTTACTCGTTACTCGCTACTCGTAGAAGGCAGAAGTTCAAATTGAAATTGGTTTTCAAAATATCAAATAATAAAGACTACATAATTGAGCTTCGCTTCTATGCTACGCTTACATTTCTTTGCCAAGTCAACCAGGCACACTCATAGAGACGCCACTGTAACGAGTGCCCTCTCTCGCTTTCGCTCGGCATGAACTCATCTCATTCTTTTGATTTAGAATGCAGTACAGGGTAACTTCCAGTCAATCACAGTTCCATTTTGTTGTTATCAGATGTGAAGAGGTTTTATGTTAAATTAAATAAAACGAATTAAGCGCATATAAATAAATAAAATTACATCTCAGTTATCCCCAACACTCTCTCGGCAGTATAAAACATGTTGAAGCACATAATTATGATACTCTTACCGAGGGCATAAATTTCAACTCCAACACTGAAGCGCGCGGGGCGTGGAGCGTGGGGGGTAGGGGAGACAGAGGGGAACTACTGTGTAATTTCCCTTTGGTTTGTTTCGCGTTGCCTTAATGCAGTTCATAACGTATGCGGGTTAGTAAATATCGCAGTGGATTTCAAGCATGTATGTGCGGGGATCAGAGCTACAAAACGCCCTAAAACAACGGCAACAACGGCAACAACTTAAGCCCCATGCAATAAAACTTAATATGTTTTGTATTTAAATTTATGAAAAAGCAGCAAAAGGAACAATGGCTGCTTAAGCCGGCAACATGCGCATAATTGTCGACGGCGTTGACAGACTCGCTCTCCCACTTTCACCTCTCTCTCTCTCTCTCTCTCATTCGCTTCCCCTCTCTTTCTTTTGCATGCTCTCTCCTGTGCTGTCTGTCTGTGAGCTGGTCAGCAAAGCCAACAGCAAGGGCAAGGCACAGTGTGCACAAATCAACATTTTCTACCTATAAAACTATGGCAAAGTTCTATTTCTATGTTTATAATATAAAGAAAATACAATAAAATATAAGTAAATAAAAGAAATATCTCTTTTAAGAAGACTTTCTTTTAATATTTTCCGATTGAAAGTGCGCGTTGTCTTTTTAGTTGTTGCCCATGGTGCAGCGACAACAAATGCGGCTAACGGGGCTAACGGGGGTATACGTAATAATAATTAAGCGTTGCGTCGCGTCGCGTCGTATTGTTATGTTGCTGTTGTTGTTGCTGTTGTTGTTGTTGCTGCTGTTGTTGTTGCTGCTGTTGTTGCAACCGCTTTCGAAGCAGCAATATTTATGAGGGCGCTTAAATGCCGCTGCTGCTTTGTGTTTATCTTCGCTGAGGGAAGAACTAAACACTTTGAGAAGAGACCGAGACAGCGCAGACTGCGATCTGCAGTTGGATTAACGAAGAAAGTAGAAGCAGATGCGGGAGAAAGCAAGCTAAATTTCTTTTCTACCAGGAATTCAAATCAACATGCTTGCAAATATTTAAATCTCTGACATTGAGTCTACTTACAGTGGTGTCGCTATAAGTGTGTCTACCTCTCTTAAAGCAGAATAAGTTGGCACTCGAATTGAACTCTTCCTTTATAATTTTACTCTAAATACACCTCCCTCTTCCCAAAGAGACGACCACATTTAGTTAAGCAAATTATTAAATTGAATTTTGATACTGTTTTCCTTTGAGTTTTTCAACTGCCTCAACTCACAAATGAGCTCGCATTTGACTCTATGCAATTTCTAGTTTGATTTGTGAATGTCTCTTTGAGTTGTTGAATTCATTGACCGTTGACCGTTGACTGTTGACTGTTGACTGTTGACTGTTGAATGTTGACCATTGACCTTGGTACTTTTAGCTTCAAGTACTCACTTTGGAGGGTTCACAAGCTCACAAGTGAGAGTATCACAAATACAGAGCCGATGTGGTGCTAGTCTTTGACAAAAGTTGATAATACCTTTGCCATCCATTGCTTCAACTCGAGCTGTAAAAAGTGGAATGCAAAGCGCTGCTGAAAGGGGGAATGGGAGAGGGAGAGGAGAAGGGCATTACAGAGCAGGATGTATGCGAAATGTATTCAATGAAACTCGATAAGGGAATGCAATTGTATTGCTCCGTATTGCATATGGGTCACCTGCACACCCACATCCACCCACACACCCACACACACCCACACACACACACATGCACATTCAGAGTGTAGGTGAGAGAGGGGAGCGGGAAATACGGGAAATACTTGTAGATAGAATGGCAGCTGCCTGCTGTCAGCGATTTTATTTTTTGCTTGGCTTTGCAAAACCAACAACTCGATACTCAAAGTAATAAATTGAAATTGAATGAGACTCGCACATATGCCTTTGAGTATGCAGAGCATAAAAAACAACTTGCAATTTCCACTTTCTCAAAAAATAATTCAAGTTTTAAATGTTTTTCTGCTAATACCAATACAAATTTTAAACCAACTCTCGTCTTGCATACTAAAGGTTTCCCAGTTTAGCTGCTGCTGCTGCTGATTCAGTAATTCTCTAGAGTTTGCTCCTTAAATTCCAATGCTCAGAGCTTAACATTATCTATGATTGAGAATTTCTCTCTTAAATCATTCCTTTAGAAGTTTCCTATTACAACTCTAGATCTGATTCACTCAACTCTACTTTATGAATTTGCTTTAAACTTATTTCCCTTGATTCGTATACCTTAAATTTATTTAACAATTCCCTTTTAATGCCAATCCAGCGATTTGTAATTCTATAATTGAAAGTTACACTTATTTGCTTTCCATCAATTTCCGATGCATAAATATCAAATTTCCAAATGCCCGAAAAACCTATTTAAAATGTACTTTCAATCGATTCCCCGCTCAACTCAACAAAATGCATCGAGCTCTAACTGAAAGTCACAACAGTTGATTCATTGAATCCGCGTGCCCGATTTCCGGAGGCCATTAAAATATAAATGGAGAAAACTATTCCTATAAATGTGGACCCCATGAATTATGTTTAAAGGCATTGCCTTAACTTTTAATGCGGCGTCATTTTGCTGGCAATGAAGAGATTTTATTTTGAAACAAATCAATTTAGTTAATGGGATACGAACAGAAGTCCAGTCAATCAATGACAGTGGGCGACAAAGCTAAACAAAATGGCGGACACCCGAAATAGTTATATATATAAATCATATATATATATATATATATATATATATATATATATATATATATATACATATATAAGTGTGGGACTGTACCACCGACAAATATGCTCATATTATAGAAAGCGCGTGTTGCTCCTCCTCCTCCCCTCTTTCCCCCTCTCTCTCCCTCTCTATCTATCTCTGTTGTTATCTGAACATATAGTTAAATAAATGGATATGGCATATGGATAAAACAGATACCCGTTTAGTGGGTTTGCGGGTGGTGGTTGCACAGTCGTTTTGGTCGGTGGGTTGCTTGTGTATAGCATTGTGGGTTATGTTGTTAGGGGTGGAGGGGGCATTTTATGTTGCACCACTTGCCGAATATTATTTATGTTGGCCAATATATTTCTTTTGACTGCTTGTTCTTGACTATTTATCTATGCATTTAAATGTTTGCAGCGAAACAGCAGTAGCAGGAGATAATGGCAAAACTGTTATACAAATTAAATTCTGTTATACTACGCATAGGTACCAACTTAAAGGCAACTCCCTTTAAAGTTGGCTCATGTAAAAGTTTATAAAAACAATTTGATCATCTAACTTAATGCTGTTGCCTCTCAAAGATGTTTCAGTCTCAGTTCATTGATTATACTGTTCTACTAGTATAACAGTATGGCACAGCAATGGCTATTAAGTTCCACAGCAAACTGAGCTTTAAATCAATCAGCTTGACAATTTCACTTCCCACTTGACTGAATGGAATTATATTCAAGTATTATCTCGCATCTTTCATTTGCAGCTCTCAGAGTCTGCACCTTTCTTTCTGCACGTCACATTTCATTAATTAGCTTTGCACACACACACACACACACACACACACACACGCACACACACACTCACATGTCTTTCTCCTTTTACACAGTTTGCTTGTAAACACTGGGCTATAAAAGTTCATTTCCGTTTGGAAAAAATGGAGACAGCGGCCAGAGAAAAAATATACACAGAAGATTGCAGAACAAACCAAGTGTGTGCGTGTGTGTGTGTGTGCGGGTGTGATTATATATATGTATGCAAGTGCGAGTGCGAGTGTGTGTGTGTGTGTGTGTGTGTGTAGGTGATGCACTGTGCTTAGTTAGTTAGCTGCCGCCTTGACCGCGTGCCAGACCCGACAATGCCAAAGGAGTTACGAATAGGAATAAAAGTCGGAATGACAGTTCCAACTGCAGGGGAAGAGAGTGGTGCTGTGGGGCTGTACGGGGTGTGCTTGGGTGGTTGGGTGGTTGAACGGGCTGTCTGGTCATTTGGTTGTCGTGGTCAGCGCTCGGTTCGTTGCTTGTGCAAAATATTTAAAAATTCTTTTGTGTTGCCTTCAGTTCTACTTCTCTTTCTGTTTTGTTCGCTTCTTTTCGATTCTCTCTCTCTCCCTCTCTCTCTCTCTCTCTCTCGCTCTCTCTCTCTCTCTCTGTCTGTCTGTCTGTCTGTCAGACTGTCTGTCTCTCTTGTTCTTGGTGGATTTTCATTTAGTTTGCATTATGTTTCAAATTGCCGCACTTGGCTCGGGTCACACACACACAGACACACACACACCAGAGAGACACACACAGACAGGCAAACTTAATGAGCTTCAGCTGAACGTGTTGCGCTTTGTCCTTATTATTTTTTGCCTTTTCTGTACTTTTTTTGTTGTTGGTCTTTACTGTGTGTGTGGTTTTGTGCCAGAGTCGCATGCCACGCATAACCCAGAACCACCACGCACCACCAACCATCAGGGTTAGCAGCAGCACCACCACCACGTCGCATCGTCACATCGTCACATCGTCGCATCGTCACATCGTCGCATCGGCGTCTCTCGTCGCTGACTGCCAATGCAGACAGACATAATTGTGTAGCACTTTCATTTGCTTGCTAAGGATTTTAAAGTGTTGTCTGTGTCCTTTGGCCGTCCCCACTTACATAAGTCGCCAGAATCCTTTCAGAGCAGCCAGCTTATGTCAACATGCGTGTAAACGTACTACTAGCATATCATCAAATAAACAAACAATAACTTGAACGGAAAATCCCAGAGTGGATTAAGGGAGCGAAATAAATTTCTATACAAGTGCATGAACTTAGAAGAGCAGACAAGGGGGGGGGGGGAGCAAAGCAAACAGAAAGTCAAACTAAACACGAGAATGGAGGGCGAAGACCCAGAGAGATACTGAGCGAAGAAGAGAGAGAGAGAGGGAGAGAGATTCAGAGACTATGCGGAGAGGGTAAACTCTGAGCGCGCGACATCAATTTTAATTCAAAGAAAGTATCTTGTAGTATGTCGTATATGTAATTAAAGATGAGTTTGTCAATGATAAAGAAGCAGCGCGAGAGGAAGCGTAATAAAAATAGTGAGACTCTTGCAGTAACTTCTTTTTGGCTTCAATGTTGCACATGGAATTACGATATTGGAAGTAAAAGAATTTTCTTTAGTTCAATATCTTACGGATGCACAGCGAAATATTCTAGTAGATATTAGATTTACGATATACACTACGATATTGATAGAGCTTAAAATACAAATGCGACTAAGTAAATATAGCATACGATATAAATTACGATATTGAGCTTTATAATTTATGTGTGCAGTTTTAAGATCTTAAAACCTTCCAAATGTCAATTATACAATAAAAGAATATTACAAAAAATGTATTGTCTAATAGTATAGTTTCCCTAATTGAGTTATAGTAAGCAATACGCTACGATATAAATCAAGTAAAATTCTAGAAAATATTCTTGCATCGTGTAGTTTCAATCCCTTGCAGATATTGTTCACTTTAATTGAATTAAGTATTCCCAAAATCTATATACGATATTCAGAAATATTCATAGAACTCTTCATTGAGTGTATGCCTCTCGAGACATACCCTGTAAGTGATGACACAACACATTTTGCAACTAAAGATCCCAAAGTGTACAAGTGTGGTATTAAGCTTATCGTAACTGTAATACAGCAATATAAGAGTTACGATCAACATTACGATATTATTAGATCTGTACACGAGAGTTCACTATGAATCTGAAGACGTCGTTGATAGAAGTCTTCGCTCAGCTTGACTCAGCTTAACTCAGCTGGGCTTTTCCACACAAACACTGCAATACATACAGATCGCAAACACACACACACACACACAGGCACAGACGCGGAGACACACACACACACACACACACACATTTAACGTAGCGGAAGTCATAAACAATTTTTATGTTTTCACATTTCAAGTGAAATTCATTTCGCGTTTTTGTTATGGCTGCTGCGCTTTATGGATTTCATCTTCAGCTGCTGCTGCTGCTTTAGTTGTTGCTGTTGCTTTAGTTGTTGCTGTTGTTGTTGATGTTGCTGTTGTTGTTGCTGTTGATGTTGCTGTTGCTGCCTTTTCTTACATGACCACAATATATGGCCATCCATGGGCCATATAACTGCTTGCCAGTATCTGGCAAGATATATCCGTGTGTGTGCGTGTGTGTGTGTGCGTGTGTGTGTGTGTGCGTGTGTATAGTGTGTGTTGTACTCGTTTCTGCAACAAAGTATGAGCATGCCACTGAGAGCATCTTTTGGCCGACTTCAAAATTGAATTTAATTGAGAGTCGAGGCGAGTTGCAAGGCGTGGGCAAGTTGAGTTGAGTGGCTGCCACTGGCAAAGGCTGCCAGACTGCCAGACTGCCCGACTGCCCGACTGCCCGACTGACAGGCTGCCAGAGTGCCAGGCTGTCAGAGCTTTTGTCTGGCAAGATAGCTGCGGCAGAATAAAAGCGAGTTATAAATTAAAATCGCTTTTGCATTATTGATCAACACACCCTGCCCACCTGCCCGCCCCTCGAGGTAGCTGACCAGCGACACCTGCCAGCTGCAGATACACACAGACACGCACACACACACACACACACATACACACAGACACACGCACACATACTTAGCCGAGATGATGAGGCAGATGAGCAAATTGCATTTAAGCCAAATGAAAAAGTGCTTAGCGCTCGTTGCGTCAACTTTTGCCTTGTGGCAAAAAGTTGTTGTCGTTGTTGTTGTTGTTGTTGTTTCCGTTGTCGTTGTTGTTGTTGCCACGCTCGCAAGTAGCTTAAAATTAACAATTTACCACTTTTTTGCGCTCACAAGCAGATTTGCTGCTGCCATTGCCCCAACCCCACGGTTAGTGCCACACCCCCATTTGGTACTGCTCCTGCGAGTGGCACTGCCACAGCCACAGCCAGTGCGGCACTGCCACATCGCCAATTCGCGCTGCAAGTGGCAACCACTTAAGGTTAGAGCATAATTTTTGCGTCCCAAATTGATGCCCGTAATGAGCTTAAATGGCTCATGACACATATTCGCCGTTGCGATGGCGTTGCACGAACTGCCAGCACCTCCTCGTCTCTGCACGCTCCACGCTCCGCGCTACACGCTACACGCTCCTACCCCCTCCCTCACATCGGTCTTCCTCTAAGCGCCCCTCTCAGTCGCCCAGCATTTGCCTACAGTTTTTTCGGGGTTTGAATCCTGCTACTTATTGCTCCTGTTGTTGCTCTTGTTGTTGTGGTTGAGTTTGCTTTTTGGCTGCCCCTTGTAGTCCGTTTAATACGTATCCACGTTTCGCCTGGCTACGCCCACCTGCCGCATGCCCCCAACTGCTTTACACCTTCAGCATTTGCCATTTAAAGCTCGCATTTTTTATCGCCAGCTCTTTGCTGGCTCAGCATTTGAGCGGCATTAATTTGAATACCCTACAGCTGTCAGGGCATTGCGCAACTTTAATTCAACTCGACAGCGGCGCAAACAGTTGTGCATATCTGATAAGAACGATAGGACTGTCTGTTAAACATAAAAATCAACAAGTTTTGGGTAATATAGGAAAATATTTCTATCTGGTAAATACACTTTTTTACTTAAAAAGAAAATAAATAATAATAATAATAATAATATAAAATATTAATAATAATAAATTATAATAATCTGAATTTGTTTTACTTCCATTGATAAATTAGCTTCTTTAATTTCATTGGTTCGCTCTCCTACCTGCGCGCATCATCAAGAAGCCACGAGAACGATTCCCTCTAAGCACAGCCTAAGCTCCAAGGAAGCTACGAGAACGATTCCCTCTAAGACCACAGCCTAAGCTCCAAGGATATGCCATAGCAAAGTTCTTCAGATAGTTTTAAGAAATATTTTTAAAGCTAAGAAACAAAAAAAGCAATTTTCATTGATGGTAAATCAGCTGAAAACGATAAAAATAGACACCTTAAATATGTATAACCAATAAATAAATATAATCAATAAATAAATAAAATATATTTATATATGTATATAACATATATGAATATTATAAATATTATTAAGCTGAGTGACATTAATTGATTTGGCTTCTCTTATAAGCACTTGTAATTATATATAATTTATGTTTTACTTGTTTTTTTTTAATAATAAAGAATTTATAAATCCAATTTGGCATTCAATTATGCTCGAAAAACAATTCTCTATATCGTTACTATTAACATTGGCGTCCCTAGCAAGCCAGTGTTGCACAGTGCCGCACACATTCGATATGCTTTGCCGAATTTACGGCTTCCATTCATTTTGTTGCTCTGCGCTGCGTTGACTGCGATAAGACGCTGCTGCTGCTGCTGCTGCTACTGCTGCTGCTGCTACTGCTGCTACTGCTGCTGGCCGCCTCCATTTTCTTTGGGTTCCGTTCCACACGAAATACACACACACACACACACACACACACACACACACACACACACGCACACACACACATAGATATTTGCGTCTAATTGGTTTTGGTTGCGTTCGATTTGAAATTCGATTAAAAGCCGCGCGTCACGATTACCAATTCCTGCTCCTATTCCCCGAGCCAATTACATTGCCTCTGTGCGAGGCGATAGACGCAGCTCAGACAACAGACAATGCGTCTTATGAAGTCAGAATGGAAGCCAAGCCAACTCAGAGCGGGCCAGAACCAAACGGTACAGCACACAGGACATGGCACAATGCATGTACATATATGACTCTCTCTCTCTCCCTCTCCCCCTCTCTTCCTCTCTCTCCATCTCTCTCTGTGTGTGTCCTTGTTGCATACCGAATGGTCAAATGCTCGACTGGCTGGCTGCAAGTGCAGGCGGCATTTTAGGCTTAATTGTCGTGCAACCGGACAAGGATACAGTTGCTGCCATCTTCTGGTTGGCGCCGCTTTTCTGGCCGGCTATTAAGAGGACTTGAAAAGGTTGCTTCCGCCGCATCCTGCGTGCATCGCATCGCCTGTCCTAGCAGCCCCAAAATACCTGGCGCATTATTTCGATTTCATTGCAAGCACAACGGCCACTTGTGGTCGGCCACGGCCGCATCGTTGCTGTAATCAATTGCATGTGGCTATTTTGGACACGACACGCCCAGCAAACAGCAACGACAACGACAACGACAACAGCAACGGCAACGGCAACGACAACAACAAAACGAGAGAAAAGGACATTGTGCGATGGCAGCATTGTAATGACGATGACATCAACGGCGCATCCCTGCCAGGTGCCACCCGCTGCTGTGGCCTTTAATGAAACATTCAGCGATGCAAATTGCAATAAGCTGCCACAAGAAAAAAACAAAAACAACAACAAAATCAAACAACAACAACAGCAACAGGAGCAGCAACAGCAGGAGATAAGCGTTCCTGCACAAACAGGCTTCGACAGGCTCAACGTCAAGTGCACTTGTGCAATGTATAATTAAAGAAAATTCATATAAGTATAAGATATAAATATTCAAGAGTAAATCTGGCTTACTTAATTAGTATTTATGGGACTCCGCGAGGCGCCAGCAAACAATGTGATTCCACTCGATAGTCAATAAATAATATTAAAGTCCAGTTTCTAGAAAGATAATTGTTTTTTTCGTTAACCAATTCTGTTACAATAACAATAATTATAATTATTATTATTATTTTAAATTGTAAATAAAAATTAAAAATATTTTCACATTTATTTTCTTGAATAATACTCAACCAATGCACATTATTTTTAAGTAAAAAACTTTAAGCTATGGAGAGAATTGCACAATAACTTTCTAGGAAAGGAAAGTAGTCGATTTTCTCCACTAATTAACAATACTTAAAGCTTAGACACAAATCTAGGAAAAGTTGTTAAGACACATGCTTAATATAATATAATTAAAGTCTTTAATGTAAAGTTAATCAATTTTGATTGCAAACATATTTGAATCTTAAAGACACTTTTACAAACAGTTTTATAGTTCTGAAAATAAGGAAAATATCAATTTCTAATTGTTAAATTAATTAATATATTATAAAGTATAATGTTCAAATTATTTATCATTAATTAACAAAAGAAAAATTCTATTCTCCAGAATGATTTAATTTCTTAAAAATGCAATTTCAACAAATTCACAATATTGATATATTTAAAACCAAGAAAACTTCGTGCTGCTTGATTCAATTCGAGTTTCTTAATACATTCATAGGCACTCACTGGCATTCGCCAAAAAGAGGTAATAACACTCACGGACATAATGAGCGCATTCAATGAAATGAAATGCACTCATTAGTCAAATAAGCCATGAATACGAATATGAAGACAAATACTTATGAATGTAGTATTCACAATGCGGCAAATTACTAAATGGCTTCGTCGTCATCATCGTAGTTGTTGTTATCCTTGATGGACGTTTTAATTAAATTTATAAAAACAACATATGTGTGCCACACACACGCACAGACAAAAGCATGCATATATATGAGTGTGTGTGTGTGTGTGAGTGTAAGTGTGTAAGTGTGTGCGTGTGTGGCAGGTGTAAGCTGGCGGCTGCCTGATGACAATGCAACGAGGTGACGGCGATTAAGCGGCAATAAATCAGCCAAAGGCAATAGGTAGACTGTGTGATGGGTTGCGAAGGGAAGGGGCTTGTGAGGGTATACAACAAGATGGCAGCGAAACGAAATGAATTGGAATGGAACGCAGCGGAACGAAGCGGAAACGATGTTGCCGATGGCAAAGTTGCACTCGCATAAATTAATCAATGACGTTGCCGTTGCTCGTAATCGTAACAAATTGTTATTAATTTTCTTGCCATTTTTGCTCATAATTAAAACACTGTGAGTGTGTGCGTCGTGTGCGGGTGTGCGGTTAGCGAGCGATGCTTGTGTGCGTGTGTGTATGTGTGAGTGAGTGAGTGTCGTTTAAACGATTGCAATTCAAAGCAATCAATGCGTAAGCAACGCCATAAACTGCGATACGAGGATACGCAACGGGGGCACCGAAGCTCGTCGATAACAACATTTTGCCGGAAGTGTGTGCCCCACACACAAGCACACACACACAAGCACACACACACACACACACATACACACACACACAGTCATATACACAACTGCCGCAATGACATACAAATGTAATTAAGATCGATTATATGCCTCCTTTGGCTGCAGTCAAACTTAAATCCTTTATAAAGCGAGCTCTAAAAATAATAATAATAAACACACAGTCACAATCACTGATTTTTATTAACTTTCTGTGAGTGTCGTAGTGATGTTAGGGGACAATTGCTAAATGCTCGCAAGGATATATGTATTTATATAACTGTATAGATAGCCAAATTTAATTGACAGGCGACATCATGGTTACCTCCGTAGAAGCACTTTGATAACCATTAATTATTTACATTCATTGTTGTTGAATTTATTTCTGTACCAAGAATTAAATCTGTTGCAAGCTGCAAATAATTCGATTGCCGTCAATAGTCTGGCAGCCCGCCGCTTTAGTAGAAACAAAGGAAAAGCGCAAAGTCTCTGGCAACCTCGCAAGGTACGCACAAATGCGTGTGCGCCAACAGCTTTGTGACGTCACAACTGCAACAGGATAGCAATATACATATGGAGCTGTGAGAGTTAAAGAGCAACCTAAACAAATTGAGCACTGCATTAAATGAATTACACTGGAAAGGGAGAAGAAATAGAAGTTAGCGGTAAAAGAAACTTTCATTTGAAATGGGGAAACCGCAAAGTTAATGGAAAAACAATAAAGTCTTTTGGTAGAGTATAAACAATTGCTAGTTCTATGCGACGCGGCCATAGGAGACAAGCCATGTGGGTGTCCCTCCCTCTCAATCTCTCTGTGTGTGAGTGTATGCGGTGTGTATGTGTGTGTGGAGTGTCTAGAGTGTGTATGTGTGGCGGTTGCAAACGTAACGACCATCATTTGTTGCAAAATGATGTATAATTTAATACCCGCAAAGCCAACTCCCAAATGGCAGTTGGTTCGCTTTGTGTATACATATGTATGTATGTGTATATATGTGAATGTGTGTGTGTGTGTGTGGGTGGGTGGTGACCTCCAAAACAAGCCAAAGCCAAGCAAAGTCAACGCAGCTCCCACACTTATCCACAGTGTACACTCAGTCCACAGTCGTCATCCCGCATCCGGCGTCTGGGCCGTGGGACGCCTTTAACTCTGCCCTCGTCTCCTGTCTCCTGTCCCTGTTCTGGCCGTGGACCCGGCCACGGACCACTAACGCGTCCCCAATGGCCAGCCAACAAAAACGAGCATGTGAGAGAGTGTATAAAAAAGCGTCGTAACAAGAACAACCACAACAACAGCAACAACAACAAACGCTAAAAAGAACTTTGAGTACTCGTGCATTTAGTAGGAAGCCGTCGACGTCGTCGCTTTTTGTTTGCCAGCCGCAGTCGCTGCTGCTGCCAACGACGCGGTCGCTGCGGGGCTGAGCTGTAAGCTTAAAGCAAAGAGAGAGTGAGAAAGGGCAAGAGGGGAAGAGCAGAAGAGAGAGAGAGAGAGAGCGCTAGAGCCGGGAGTTGTGAGTGGCGGAGTCGAGGCATGAGCCCGGCGGTTGTTTAACTCGAGTGCTGCACATAATTCATGTGTCCACTTGCAATTTTTCGTTGCCTGTTGTTCTTGTTATTGTTGTTATGGTTTTTGTTGTTGTTGTGGGGCGACATTGTTATGCTGGCCATGTTGTAAAAACGCCAAAAACAAAAGCATTGCCCAAAAGCAAACGCAAAGCTCGTACCTCGCCATCCTCACACCTTGCACCACCACGAACCAGAAACGTGGCACAAAACGTGCGAGTTTATATGCCACTATTATTGCGAGCGAGTGCTGTGCGCGTGTGTGTACTGTGTGTGCTGTGTGTGGGTGTGCGAATGTCACACAAAATAGATTACTCAGTGTCGCGGCACTCTATCACATCGAGGCAGTAACTTGAACTTGCAACTTGCAAGTCGCCCCTCCAAATGACAGACGAAAGCCAAGCGAAACGAAGCCGTGCTGAAGATGCCGCGTGCCACGCGCTGCATGCAACAGCAGCAGCAGCAGCAGTAGCGAATGACTTTGGTAGCAGCGAAGATGTTCAATAGTGTTGACCAATAAACAGTCAATGATGCTTCAACAAGCGCGCTTGCCACGTGAGGCAGCGTCAACCACACTCGCATGTGGCAAGTAGATGTAAGCTCTTTAGCGGCAAATGCAGGAGTCATTTCAAATGAAAGATATCTGTGGTGGATTATATTTGATTTTATTATTATGGGATATTATAAAATGTAATCTTAATTTAAGAAGAAATTTAATTTAATTAAAAATTTAATTTGAATTTAAAGTTTAGATCTCTTTTACAATTCTGTAGTTGTCAATTAAAAGTAATAGGATAAAATTGTTTTGATTAAACGAAATAAGTAAATAATATGAGATTCTTATTAAATACTAAAATATATACAGAATGAAAATAACTAAACGTAACTATTGAATTTAATTTACTATTTTGCGATTAGCAATACAATAGCAACTCAATAAACTGCTCCTAAATGCTTTCAATAAGTCTAAGGCACGTGATAAACGATAATAAAGTCGTTACCCAACACTGTCACCAGGCATTTACCGCATCCAGCAGCTCAACTGCTTAGCTGCACAGGAGATGCACTGCAATTGCAGATGGAAGCTAGCATGCAGCAAAGAGAGTAAGATGATGAAATACCTTAAATAAAACATAAGAGTTAACATATTTTCCCAATGCGAATAATTCTCCCAGCTGCTGGCAATTCGGTAATCTTTTGTCGTCCTCATACTCATCGCTATGCAGCAGGGTCGCCCATCTCCATAATTTAAGAGCTTCCTTTGCAATTTCAAACCGTCGCGTCGACGCTGACAAACCGCCAAATGGACAAACGCGAACATAAATAAATTTCATTGCAAAAGGGCGAGCAATGGACGATGGAGGTGGCGGAGGGGACTACCAAGGTTGGGACTTGGATTCTGATTATACAGCTGCCGCTTCCCTTGTCGTCGTCTACCAACAACACTATCGACTGTCAGCAGCAACGGCCAAAACAGTCAAGTGACAGTAAAGTGCATTTTCACACATGTCACACAAGCGTAGCACTCCTCCTCCTCCTCCTTCTTCACCTCCAGTGACACCCTACGCTGTCCAACACCCCCACTTCCCCCACTCTGCCCAGTGTCGTTCTCGCTGTGGGCAGCATAATTTATGGCTTGGCGTTTATGGCTTTATAGCATGCGTTTGTCCATCGTCCCGCTGTTTACTAATAGGCGTCTCCATTTGCAGCGACCTCTCACCATGTCAGCACCTAACCAACTAACCACCGCACCACCATACCACCCTACCGCCACCGCCGCACTAGTGCAGTGCCAATCAATAATATTTTTATATAGTGTCGCGCTTTGTCTAAAACTCTTGCTGTGTTATATGCATTTTCAACTGCTGACTTTTAAGCCATTATTTTACTTTTCCTTCTTTTTTTTTTTTTGGCAATTTATGGCTCTCGCAAACACACGACAGCAAACAACACATGAAGACAGCAAAATCCGCACAAACAAACTGTGTATAAACTGTGACTTATACACTTCGTATAGCCATCACATCCATTTGAGTAATGCACCCCGAGCAGGCAAGAGATCAGTTGCGGAATCAGTTGCATCGCAGCTCATTACATTAAAGTTTTATATATTTTATTAGCATGACAACGTTTTTTTATCTGTTTATAATTTAACCACCTTAAGAGTTGCCAGACTGCCAGAAACAAAGGCTTTTCAGAGCAACATTCCCCAGCTGTTGCATTGTCTGCACATTCTTTAGTAAATAAAACGATCGTATTTACTTATATAAAATAGTTTATTAAAGTAATTTTAATGGTATTTGGTTGGAACAGAAGCGCGCGTTGCTTGCGTCGTTCTCGAGGCAGTGGTAAGCTTTTTTCCGATTCGTAGTATCGATATCAGATATCGATATCTAAATCAACTATGGGTGGCAGTTGGGGCTTCCATAATTCGAAGTATACAACTCCCACTTGTGTAAATTCCAAGTATATTTATCAATTGAAGAGAAACATGAATAATCCACAGGTAAATGTGCTAGGAGTGTGCAATAGGCGGAGCAGATAGCAGTTAATATGGTTTTGCAATGCTGACTTTATATTTTCAGAATTAACAAACAAGGAACAAGAAAACTCCAAATATTCTGACAGTAGTTTATCCCCCATATATAATAAGTGAATATTGTTTAATGAAATATAACAAATAATGTGAATTTCAAATAAAACGCAGCTCACTTTGTTGAAAAACATGGAAATCAAAAGGAAACTTAAAAGTTTGTTTGCTCACATGTGATTATGTTTGATGGAATTGGCCAACAATCAGAATGACAAAAGCGACATGAATGATGGCGTGCTCTTATGTGTGTGAAATCGGGCTATTAAACAAAAAAAGCGTCAACAAAGTGGCTTTGAAATTATACGAACAGTCAATTATCTAGTCAATCAGATGATAAATGGAACTTGCACGCAGTTGACCTCAACTGCTCAAGGCGACCCTCAACTCCCACTTAGCTTCACTCTGCAGACTGAGCGGGGAGCAGGGGCAGGGGCAGCAGTCCAACTAACCAAAGGGACACAACGGAGACAAAGTCTCGTCACATTAGGCGTTCGCCTTTCAATGCGTTTGAGAACGGTTCGATGCGACTCGACTGGGTTTGGATATGGGTCTCGATATATGGATTTGGATTATGTATTTTTGGGTTTGAGTTTGGGTTTCGGTTTGAGGAGGATGGTTCGACGCTCGTTTACCCTTTTAAGTGCCAAATTACCTTTGTGCCGGGGACTCGAATCCCTCCTAGAGCTGTGTGCTCGTAGTCGCCACTGTTGCATCATTTGCTTGATTAATTGCAGTGTCGAGGCGTCTGGTCACGTGTCATGTGTCAGCCTAATGCTAATGGCGACACGGCCTCCCACGACTCTCTCCTGGAGGTGGAACACGAACACGACTGGCACCACCAACTGAACTGAACAGATAGATCCTTTGCAGGCATGTGCATAGATTTTTGCGCTAAATTAATGTTGACATTTATAATAAATTTACAAATTGAAAATGAACATTTGCATTTAATGCGACTCGTTGGCGTCGCCTGTCAAACGTATGCAAAATTGAAAACTGTCAACCGGTGACAGCCTCCCTCCCCCCTACACATTCCCTTCTACACAACCTCCCACTCGCCACACACACACCCACACACACACACTCGTGCTGCTGATGGCCATAAAGGCTCAGCGAACTGGAAAATTATTTGGTCATTATGTCAGTTTAGTGGGAGCGAATGAAGTGAACCAATCCAAGAACTGCCAGCACGCATTGTAAAATTAATTAAATTTGCAAATTGTTCTAGTTCTTGCTGTTGTTGTTGCTGTTGTTGCTGCAGCGCTACTGTCATTTAACATTTATGCATATTGCATTTTCAATTGCAATTTGAACAATTCACAAGTGAAATATACAATCGAAACGAGATGAGTACTAAGCTCTTTAAATCGATCATTTTCCAGCAAATAAAATGTTGCCAAGCAATTTCCCCTTCCCGCACTCTTCTCGCTCCGTTCGACAAACTTTGGCAGGCCCAAGCGATGTGGCACGCTCTCTTGGCCGGCGGCCAATGGCAACTTCCGCTCCGGTTCACAAATTTTCACAGCATTTGACGACAATTGGCAGGCAGCCGGCTTGTTGACCTGGCCAAAAAACTCTCTTAAAGCCAACAGCTGATGGACCGCATGTACATCTGCAACATTCCTATAAAGTATCATCCGGCGTGAGGTGAGATGAGTGCCTCAATAATTGCTATAGATATAGATACTTAATGCAGATCGCTTTCGATGTGCGTGGACGCGGTGTCCGCTTTCAGTGCGTTACCAGAAAACACATTTAAATTTTCCACATGGGAAATGCTGCTCGCCGAACCAATTTATGATATCCGCCAAAGTGGCAAAAAACCAGAACGCAGCAGCGGCAGCAGCAACAACGGGAACAACAGGAGCAACAGGAAAAAACAGTCAACGGAATAGAGCGCCAGACAAACAGGGCGGGACTCGCAGCAGAGCAGCGACGAACGGCGAACGACGAACGGTGTGGGCGTGGCACCCAAACGTTGACAGCACATAATAAAATAATAATAATGAAAAAGGAATTGCGATTGCTAAGTTGGCGAATTTTAAATGCACTGCAAAAACCAATAATAGATAAACTTGAACAAGAAGCGAACTTCAATGGAAAGAGTTACACTGCAGCCCTGCTGAGAGTGTGCAGCCCTGCGGCAACAGTCGCAGCGATAGTTCATTGAAATGTACAGCGATAACACGACATAATTATGTATACATAATAATATTGATCTACTATTTATTCTATTCCTCTTGCTGTCAACTTGAATCTCATTTCGTGCCTCACCTGGTTGCACATGCTGCGGTATTTTTGTGGCAAGTATAAAAAAAATATCGAATAATATTTATATCGCATGTCAGTATCCATTATGCGCTCGTGTCCATATCACCACATACCCCTGCCCACTGCCCGCTCACACCCGCTGACTCCATTACTCTCAGTGGGGGTGTGTGGACAAAAAATTGGCATAAATAAGTTGCAAATAAAGCGGGCGTATTGGTAATAATTTTAAAATTTATGTTTATTTACAATTACAGTTTATTTGTCTGTACACACACACACACACACGCACACACATGCACACACACACGCACACAATCAGGCAAATAAACAAGCAAACAAACAAACAAACACACAAGTATACACACATATGTGTGTAAGTGCCACGCCTTGACACAACCAATTCAACATTATTTGATATTATTTCCTTAATTTGATTACTTTAAGAAATTGCATTTAATTCAATTTCGATTTATTTGCCATTCTTTGTATTAGCATTCGTTTATTAGGACAGTATGCTGCTCTTTTACAAACTGATTATTATTGATGTTTACTTAGGACAAATTTTCAATTAGTTCAATGTTATTAACTTAGTAATGTTAAAACAAATACTCCAAAATCTGGGCACATTTATTTGTGGTTTCGAATTTAACATTATTCAAAGCCATGTTAATTCGAGTTACTCGTTGACAGTGTTGTGAAGTGCTCAATTTTGGGCTTGCTTGAACGCTTTGTTGAAAAGTGAACAAAATTCTACAAATTTGTATGCAATTGTTAAAGTTGTGATCCAGCAATATGAACAACTTACCAGAATTACAGCAGGTAAACAGGTAAGCAATATTTGCACACACCTGTGGGACTATCTAACCTGAGAGTCCAACTTTGCCTAGTAACTGCCATTGCAATGTGCCTGTGGGAGATGGATACGAGTCTCCGATGGATTTAAGCATGCGCAAATGCGATTTGTGTCCCCAGATCGGCGATCTTTCAGATGATGCGACTGAGCAGAGGTAAGTCAGGGCTTTAAATGACATTGGTTGTTATTATTCATATTGGCATTTTGTGCTTTCAGTGCTGGAATCAAATATGCCAATAAGGCCAAAACAGAAGCTGCAGTTGAGAATGATACGAACTATTTTGTATTTCAGATACACAATATAGAACCAATGCAACCAATTGAGAAGATCGCTGGCAATGATGTTGATATGGCTGTCAATCTGGACTGTGATCCTGAGAGCGATGCTGCCTTGAAGCCAATGGATCTGTCTCTCAAGTGGACCAATTGGTCCACTATGCGCACAGTTTTGAGCTCGTACGAGTAGGAGGGACATTCTGCTTTCAAATGTCAGAGTTAGTTTCATCTGGAAATGCAGGAAAAGTACAAGTTAAATTACAGTACAATAATAACCAAACTAAACAATTAGTAGTGCTTAATTGTTAAACAAGCGTTTCCCTAAAATAAAGAATGTCTCGTAGATTTTGATAATTTGGAATAACATTGGCTAAATAGCTTTATTTGTGAAGCGCTCGTCGGAAGTTAATATGATTAACATATAATTGTGTAATCCATAAAACTATAACTTCATCTCTGTCAACTCAACTTAATTCTGCACGCCGATTTATTAGCAATAATTAAAAAAAAGCATATGGAATTCAATAATTTGCTTTGAACATGTCTTCCCACTTGTGATGCTGCATGCATGGCAATGAGAGGGGAGGTGAGTGGGCGTGGTTTGAGTATATATGCGCATAATAAATGTTTATTAATTATATTTATAAACAAGCGGCAATTGCGCACCATTTGTGCGCCTTTATTTATTTATGCTATTAAACATTTCACTTGGTTTTGTTGGCCATTCCAACCTCGCGCATTCTCCACGCACCGCACAGCATTAATTCAGCATTGCATTTAACAATTTTATTATTGAATTTTAATTAATTCAACAAATAACGAGCAAAAAGTGTCAAAAACAAGTTCAACATTTGCCATTTTACTCTTGTCACACCGTGCGCATTGTGCTCTGCACTTGACTACAAACGATTCCAGCGCACATCATGGCTATAATACAAATAAGTAATATGTTATTAACAAAGCCGCACATTGACAATCGCACCAAAGGCCGCAAGGCTCCAAAGGATCCGCATCATCAAGATGTTGTAATCTCTTAGCTGCAGGCAAATACATTAACATTTATATTAAAATGTAATAAAAATATTTATAATTACATAAATTTGAGGTTGTAAATAGTTAATTACTAAATGCTCACTTGTGCTAATAACTAATTTAATAACTACATTGGCTACTCAAATAAATTTATATATTTTACTTTAATAATACCTGCTCTGATCTACATATATGTATATAATATCAATTGAATTTGAATTGAATTAGATTATACAAATTTTTCTATTTTAATGAATTTGTGTTAAATTGAATTGCAAATTTGAATACACTTGTTAAGATTTTTAAAATCTAATAACGAATTTATTTTTTACTGATTTTAATTAGTTTTAACTGAACTTATAGTGTTTACATTAAATATTTGTACATTTTATTTATTTGAATAATTTCGATGAAGAAATGATCAAGTTGTCAAGCTGGTGCCATTGCTTCTATTTGGTGTTTAAGTGAGAACAGCAAATTCGATTAGCATATTTATTCTCAAAATTATACAAGCAATAAATTTGCGATTATTGAAATTAAAAATTGTTGAATCTTAAAATCAAATTAATGTTATTCTTTTCTTTATGCATATTGGCATAAAGTGCTTTGCGCGGCCAAGCGGTTCGATGCAGTTGATATGCCTGCTGTGCGCCTTTGCCACGCCCATAAATTGCCATTATTCCTTGTGGGCTGTGCGATATAATAAAAAACAAAGACAAAAATCATAAAAAATTAATGAACGCGAAGTGGGAGGGAGAGCGAGAGAGTAAGAGAGGGGGAGAGTGCCGACGTGGGTGAACGAGATGAAGAGCTGTAATTGATATTTGCTTTATGTGCGCGTGCAACGAAATTGAAACTGTAAACATATTTTAACATATGCCCAGATACATGCACATACGTATGTGAATCTGCATATGTGTGCATGTGTACGTATAGGAGATATGTATGTATTTACTCTTATGACCGCTGTCCAAGTGGAGCGCCCGCTGTGACTCAAGCATCTCGGAATCAATATATTAATTAGTGCAAAAGTGAAATAATGCGTTTTTTAAATAAAAAACAAGAACAAAACCGATACCGAAACCGAAAAAAACAGCTAAAAAGAGCAACAAGCATTTTTGATTTCGAATTGCAATCGATGTGCTGAAGCGATGTGAAAAGTGAAAAGTTGGCCGAAACAAAAGCACAGCGCAACAGGCAAAAGGAATGAAAAAATCATTTTGCCGCCGTTGCAACGCACTTACCAGAGAAGAAACGGGTGGAAAGGAGGTGGGAACCTATGTACGTACAAAAGTATGTGCTATCAGCACTTCCTGATTTATATAGGAATGTTCTGCATTCCAATTTCGCAGCAATTCCAATGGAATTCAATAAATTTCATCAAATTAAATACATTCTTAATATAAATTTAATTTTCGAATGCAGCCCAGAAGTATGCTATATTTTTTATAAATGCTTCTAGGAATTCCTTCGTAGTTTCTATCAAATTATTGAGCGCAGCACAGAAGTATGCAGCACTTTTTATCTTAAAACTAGCAATTATATTCGAGAGTCAGAGCTGATGTGCGTGTGTGTATGTGTGTGTGCTGAGTACAGTTAACAAGGTGGCCATCCTTAGATGTTCCTTTCGCCCGAAGCATTTCGCACAGCTGCTGATTTCGCCTTGAAACGTGAATAATGTTGAAATTTAATTATACATAATTCAAACACAATTCCAAACGGTAAATCTGCACAGCAGAGCGCACGACTGAATGAGCCACCCAACCAGGCAGGCAGCCGCACAGAATTAGCGCCACCACCACCAACAACAACAACAACATCATCAGCGCCAACAACAGCAACAACAGCATGCAACAAGAGCAGCTGCAGCTGAAACAGGAACAGCAGCAGCTGAGGCGGGCAGCTTGCCCATCATTTGCTCACACGCTCTAATTAGTTAAGCGAAGCGTGGGCAGTGAGCGGCTTTTGGGACGCTGAGTATGGTTATGTATGTGTGTGTATATCTGTGTGTGTGAGTGCGTTGTGGCAGCGCGGTTGCATCTTTTGTTAGACTAGCGCACTCCAACGTGTTGCCGGGCAACAACGCCCGGCGTGGTAAAAAATGGTTTACGATTTTCCTTTTATTTGCACAATAATCATGACAACACCAACAACAACAACAGCAACAGCAACAACAAATGTGGGCAATCGCTCGACAATCACATAAGCTGTAGGTGAGTGGAACTTTTAAGCTAAACTTAACATTATTGTTTTGAATCAAATAATTGCTAATGCCCACAACTCAAATGCGCTTTCAATTTCAATTTCAATGCTTTTGTTATTACATATATGCATGGCATGTTAATTGTGAGCCGATATACCTCTGTTCGCTGCCTGGCCTAGGGTATTAAATAGCAGAACACAACACTCGATTTTCCAACGACTGCCCGCCTCAGTTATATTTCAAAACTATGGCATTGCTGTTGCTGCTGTTGCTGCTGCTGGTGTTGCTGCATCTCGTGATTCTGGCTGGAATCCTCTTTTGTTGTTGTTGTTCTTGTTGCTGTTGGAATGGGTCTGGGTATTGGGTGCATGGGCATCTGTGTATCTACGAAAATGTATCTGTATCTTTGCAACGGTAATTAAATTGCAGCTGGCTTTTGTTGCTGCTGTTGCTGTTGCGCATGAATCAAGCGTCTGCCTAAAAGTAGGCAATGTATTTTTTCAGCTTTCGGCATTGCTGCCAACTGCCTGCGGCTGTATGGCCGAGTGTGTGTGTGTGTGGATGCCTGTGTAACTGCCAGGCGACTATCCAAGCTGCAGTTTTTGACAATGTAAATCGAATTTGTAGTGGCCAATTTCACACAGAGTTGAGAGACAAGCAAAAGAGTCAGTGAGAGAGATGGAGATGGCAGTGGAAATGGAAATGGAAAAGGAAAAGGAGGGAGAGCGAGGAAGTGAAAGGACAATAGTTGCTGGCAGCTTAACGCTAGAGTGCGTGTGCATTTCTGAAACTCATAATATTAAGGAAGCAAGAAAAAAGTGTCATGCTTTTGCTGAATGCATTTGCTTAAGCGTCAATTTCCCCAATGCCCACAAAAGTATGCTATATAGTTCCTCACGTGTGTAACTGTGTGTGAGTGTGTGAGTGGGAGTGTGTGTGTGTGTGTGTGTAATGCAAAATGCTCTTGAAAGCGATTTGTGTGTAAATTCTCACTGCATTTAGTGTATGAGCGAGTACAGGAAAATTGTTGTTGCCGAGCATTTCGAGTGTTTATCTTGGCGAATTGCAGTTGAGATTTGCACTAATGGATTCCGAACTTCATGCTGTAGGGCCTCGTTCTCGTTACCACTACCTACCACTCTCTGTGTCTCTGCCTCCCGGTTGGCCACTTTGTTTGGCAGCTGCCAAATCAGTCAGCTCAATTGCCTAAGCTAGCAAACTGCTGCATAATTTGACTCATCATTAAGTTCCAGACGAGGAAAAGCAAAGAATTGTGAATAGTTGCAATTGAAAAGTCAGCGAAGTTGTTGATAATAAACACAATGATTGAAACTATCTATATGCTCAAAGCAATTAGCAGAAAGCAACGCACAATCGTAATGAATTCGAATTATTCGAAGCGAAGGACAACCCACTGTGCCACAACAAGGCAATGAACAGTGCGAGAGTAACAACAAAATGCTGATAATGTAATGGGCGTGACAGGAGGTGGTGAGGCGGAGGGGAGGGAGAGGCTTTGGCCAGAGAAGATGATTTTGTGGGTCAGACTGGTAGCCACAGCTACTTAGAATTGCCGCAAGCTGTTGACAGCAGTTGGCCAACTGCTGTCTGTGGAAGTTGCAAGTAGAACAGGGACTGAAGCAGTCGGCAGTCGGCAGGCGACAGACGGCAGACGGCAGGCAGCAGGCTTAGCAGACATGCAACTCGGGCTGACTTGATCGGGTTGTAAACCAACGAGTGTTAAGCATTTTAATTGCAGGCATTAATTTAGACATGAATGAAACACTTGATGCTGCTCTTCTTGTTTTGCGTCTTGTTGTTACAATTGTTGTTCCAGTTGCTGTTGTTGCTCTTTGTCAATTCACCTGCGAGCAATTTGGCAGAATCGGAGACAGAGAGAGAGAGAGAGAGAGAAAGAGAGAGAGAGATGCGTAATCAAAAGTGCCTGGGCATAATAAATAATTGCTCTTTGCATTCATAAAGCTGCCGGCTTAACGCTCAGACATAAAGGAACTTGGCCAAAGACAAATGCCAAAACAGGCAGCGAGACAGACAGATGGACTGCAAGTCTGTTAGTTGCAATAGCATTTGTCTCATTTTGTTGGCATTTAATTAAAACACATGCAATTTATACCCAAACGACAGGTGAGCATATACTTTCCCGCAATGTTGTGGCAACAAAGGCAATTGAATTATCATTTACTCATCATACAGGAAGAAAGAGTATTTGGGCGTCGGCGATCGACTTGTTGACTCTTAACTGCGGCTGCTGTTCTTCCGCCTGAGTAACTGCTGCCGTCATCATATTAGAACGCAATTATGCAATTGCTTTTGTATCGCCAGGACAACAGAAGGCCTCACAGTCTCGCAGCCTCACATTTCAGGGCCATCTTCTGCCTGTCTTCTTCATAATTTATAATAACTACTTATATACACATATTAGTTTGATTCTATGTACATTAATTTAATGCACATTGACAGAACGTTGCCACGCCCCCACTTTTGAATCGATGCATTGTGATGGCATTTAGCAATTTATTACGCCTACGACCTGTTGTCTATTCTATTTGGTTGCCTTTCATTTCGTATTCCATTTGAGTTTCATTTGGCATTAAATGATAATTTGGTTGCCGCTAACAGGCAGTAGATGGCGCCAGCAATAAGCCGATTAATGTGCAGCCTGAAAGCAGGCAACACTTCTCTCTCAAACACGCTTACACACACACTCACACACACACTCACACACACACATGGCCATACACAAAGCATAATATGTCTGCGAAGGCAAAAGCCCAGCCCGAAGTTGCACAAAGGCGGCAACAGAGTCAGGAACTTCGGCCTCGACTCGTTTGATAGCGAGGCTAGTGCCAGTATCAGCGCATAAATGTTGAGTTGTCCTTTTGCAGGCCATGCTTCTATCCCAGTCGCGGCAACAACCCTTGCAACAACCCACTTGCCACAGCCCTCCCCCCGACAAAAACTTAGAATCGGCAGGTTCTTGTCAGTCCTTCTGTTGGTCCTCATACTCATACTCAAACTCAAACTCAAACTCAAACTCAAACTCATACTCGTACTCATTCTCATCCTCATCGTCGTCGCCTTTGTGCAACTTGACAAACTAAAAATGAAAAAAGTTTCCTACGCCGTCGTGTTGCAAGCGGCGCCTTTTTCAATATCATTTTGCCAGTTTTACCGCAGACCAAACGGAGCAGGAAGCCAAACCGATGGCGATGGCGGTGGCTCGACATATTGATTTTGTCCCTGCCAGTGTATGTGTGTAAGTGTGCAGGTGTGTGCCTGTGTGCCTGTGCATGTCTACGTGTGTGTGTGTGTGTGTGTCCCCCAGCAGGACAATAAAATTTAAGCTAGCCCTGGCAATGTGGATGCCGATACCGTTGGCTGCCAGTTAAGTCAAGTCAAGGTGAGGCTGCGATTCAATGGCGCCCTCTTAGAAGATTAAGCTGTAGGGGCCAACCGAAAGTTAACGTTGAATGAAGAAGAGCCACTGAGGAGGAAGCCGGCATAGAAAAAAGCCTAAAGAAAACATTTAACCAAGCAGCCAGGTGACAACAGTCTGTGCTCTGGACTTTAAGTTGAGTTTACAAAAAGACGTTAAAATTCGATGCAAATTTATGCGATTTAATTACTTCGCATTCCATTGAATACTCAAATAATTGGCTTGATTAAGTATGTAGGTAAGAGTAGCGGCTTATAAGTCTTAAATTTTAAACGTTACATTTTAAATTTATTCTTTTTTTATTTTGGTTGTTTTCCCATTTGAATACTTATATTTTATTCCTTATATTTTAATTTATTTTTGTTAATATAATTCTTTAATTTAGACTTCTTATTCTATTTATACCATTTAATTACTTCGCATTTCATTGAATACTCAAATAATTGGCTTGATTAAGTATGTAGGTAAGAGTAGCGGCTTTTAAGTCTTAAATTTAAAACGTTACATTTTAAATATAACATTTTAAATTTATACTTTTCTTTATTTTCATATGTTTTCATTTTGTTATTCCATTTCCTATTTTTATACTTATATTGAATTCTTTATATTTGAATTTATTTTTGTTAATATAATTCTTTAATTTTTACCTCTTGTTCTATTTATGCGATTTAATTACTTAAATACTTAAATAATTGTCTTGATTGCGTACGTAAGTAAGAGTAGAATCTATTAAGTGTTAAATTTTAAATATTACATTTTAAATTTATACTTTTTTTATTTTGTTGTTTTATTTCCTATTTTTATACATTAATTTTTTTCATTATATTTTAATTTATTTTTGTTAATATAATTCTTTAACTTTTCTTCTTGTTCTATTTATGCGATTTAATTACTTTGCATTTCATTGAATACTCAAATAATTGGCTTAATTAAGTATGTAGGTAAGAGTTGAGTCTATTAAGTCTTAAATTTTAAATATTATATTTTAAATTTTTACTTTTCTTTATTTTCTTATGTTTTTATTTAGTTATACTATTTCCTACTTATATTTTATTCTAATACTTAAACAATTCTTATATATTTTTTTTATATAAATAAAATATATTATTTGCTTAATTAAGTTTGATGGACAGTGTATTTTAAGTTTCAAGCTTTCAATTTAAAATATTAAATTTTTTAAATTAAAATTAAGATTTCATTTTATTATTTTATTTTCTACTTATAAGCTTCCCTTTTTACTGTTAGTTTATAATTTTATTCATTTTTGTGGTTTTACATAGTTAATAATAATATTAACATAGTTTTTGTTCTTTATCTTTCTAAATTTTATTTATTTATTTTGTTTTTAATTTTTACTTTAAATTAATTTATTTTTTTGTCGTTTAATAAATAAATATTCAAATATTAAATAAAAAAACACAAACATAAATTGCGAGCAGTCAAATAATACTATTTTATTATTTTTATTTAATATCTTAAATAAATATCTTTTCAATAATTTATCTACTTAACATTTCTGAGAATATGTCTTTAAGCTCAACTGAAACTGCTTAATATTATATTGCGGCCGAATTCAGAGAAAGTTTAGATGCCTTGTTATCGAAGAGCTGATAAGAATTACATCTGGCTTTCGCACAAAGTTCACTGTTCCGCTGGAGATCGAGAGATGTGTCGAATGTGCTGTCTGCAAAGAGTTCATAGTATTTGTGTTGGGAGAAGATAGAAGATCTTTTTCGCCGAATTGAATGCTTGGCTATGAGATCAGTTTGGTCAAAAGGTTTTTTTTTAGTTCTAGTGGCTAGTTCTTTGTGCTTCGCTGGGGTTAGTTGACTTTTTGACCTCTGTTTGGGGTCATGCTGTGAGCAATCGCATGAAACCAGTTTTAGAAGTTGGCAACGCTTTATTGGTCCGTCCCGACGCTGATCTGTTCAAGCAAACATTAATTTTGGCCCATGACAGGTCCACGGCAACAACAATTCCCCCTGCAGCTGTTGCTGTTATTGCTGTTATTGCCGTTGTTGTTGTTGTTGTTGTCGTTGCTGTTGTTGTTGGCGTCTCGTCGTTTATGCGTAATTTGCCAATTTACACAAATTCTTTTGGCCTTATTGAATAAGCGGGCCGAAACGCAACCTTTTGCGTGCTTGGCCCAGTTGGTCGCCTTCGTTTTTTGGGCGTCAACCAAAGCGTTTACATATTCGTTTACGTTTAGGTTTACGGCAACAGCAACAACAACAGCAACAGCAACGTCAACAACAACGGCAACGGTTACGGTTACGGGTTCATGAGCGAGCCAGACATCCTTGAACTTGCCACCGCCAGGATATCATGTTCGCATATTTTGTCTGCGTTTTATTTATATAAATTGTGCGCCAAGTCGTTGACTTACTTGCCCAATGCGTCCACCTTCATCTCTGCCTTCATCTCCACCTTCATCTCAGTCTTCATCTCCATGTTCTCCAATTGCCGCCACGACACTGATGCCGACAACGATACCGACACGAGCTACGGCTGCAGCACGAGTAATCAATTGTTTTCAGACACCGTCAAAGGATTTACCTCCTGCCATTTTGTTGAACGTGCAACGTGTATCCTGCGCCTTCGATTTCGCTGTCATTTCTGTGGCATTTCAGGCAAGAGTTATGTTCGTGAATTAAAACAGAATTTAAGAGGGAGTTTTGTGTTTGCCTAAGTGGGGAGTTGATATTAAAAGCAATTCAAAATGTATTGGCCATACAGTAAACATTCGATATGGACAACTAATTGTAGTCAGCGACTTTGTTTTAAGCAAAATATATCAAATATATCAATTGCTCTAATTATCCTTTGAGTTTAGTCGAGGTTTTCTTATAAGTTTTCACCAGCAATTCAAAGACTGTAGCAGGTATTCACTGTAGCTGCTTATTTGCTGCTGAGGGCTCTGAAAATTTCATCTCGTTCGAAGCAGCAACAAAGAACAATAACAACGAGTTCAACTCATGCTGCTGTTAATTTCTTATTTCAGTTCTATTTTTGAATTGTTGCTAATTATCTATTTACTATTATTTTATTTACCAATAAATTATTATTTTTGTTCATATGTCTGAAAATTATTAACTATTTAAGAAGAAGAAACACACAAATTTTGTTAGCAATTTGTATTCATACACACGCATACGCAGCAATGCAAAGCAAAGCAAAAATGTAACGGCACTACTCTCTGCTCCTGACGCTCTCTTTTCCGACTCTCTTCTGAGTGAGAGAGTGAACGATATTGAGAGAACATCACAGAAACAACAGAACTTGCAAAACGGACAATGAAAGAGGAGTGAGAATATACTTGGGTTTTGCCGATCGCCTAAATCATTTGCAATGGCGCAGTAGCTAGAGTGTTGGCATAGCAATCGAGGGATCCTGGGTTCGAATCTCGGTTGACTCCATTTATTGTTACATCTTTTTTTGACATGAATATATAAATGTTTGTTTAGATAAGTTTATTTGAATGGAAAGGCATAACACTAAAATTTATTCTTTATATTATTCTAAATATGTAGCTTTCCAGCTTGTTTTCATTTATTTTAACTCTACTATGTATTTGTATACATTTACGGGATGCATAAGTCGTAATTATGCATTCAAACTTTGTTTTTGTGTTTTTCGCACATTTTTTTATTTTTTTATAACACAACGAAAAAAGCATGAAAAATATAAACAGCAGCGGCATCAAATTTATATTTATATTTTTATAAGCAGCTTGATTGCTTAATCTGAGCTTGCATGTGTTTATTATGTTTTTAATGTTTTCTTAATGTTTTTTATTTCGCATTTCATAATTGAACACAATTAAAAAAAAGTAGCACAAAAAAAAAAACAAAAATAAATAAATAAAAATTAAATTAATTAGGAAATTAATAAATTACTAAATTAATAAACTTGTGTATAAACATTTTCATTAAGATTTGTTTAGTATCCTGAGTGGAGACGCCGTAAAATGCTTTGGAGCTGCGACTGATCCAGCGACTGCTCATTACCCGTGGCCAGAACGCTCTGTTGGCCCTCATCGACGTTGTCGGCCAACTCCAGAGCTTCTAGTTCCTCTGCCGCTGTTCTGCCGCGCTCAGTCAGCTGGTGTCGCTGACGCCTCTGCCGCAGCTGGCGCAGCTGTCGTTGTTGTGGCTTGTGTATATGACGATGGCGCGTCTTCTTCTTCCTCTGATTATGCGGTTGTCCATTTTCCCTGTTTCTGCTGCTGTTGCTGTTTCTGTTCCTGTTCCTGCTTCCAGTCCTTCCATTGGGATGCTCTTTGGGCCTCTGCCGACGACGACTCTTGGTGACGCGCTGAACGCCACCGTCGTCATCTTCGCGCACGAGGCTCGTGGGCATTGTAGCCACTGGTGGATCCTCGAAGCTACGCCAACGTGTGCCCTGCCTCGTGCAGTTCCTGATGCACGTTGTTGTGGTTGTTGTCGTTGTTGGCGAGTAGTAGTGGTGACTTGGAGGCGAAATGACAATTACATCTCTGGCCGGCTGCTGCGGGAAGAGGCCACGCCACAGCATGAACTTCTTGAACAGATCTCGCCCGCTGCCCACATCAGCAGCGGCGTTGTTGTCTACGTCGATGACGTCGTCGACGTCGACGTCGGCGCTGGCGCTGCGTCCCGATATTGGAGGCAGACGATAACCTGAGGAAGTTGACAGAAGTGTTAGTCAAAGCAAGAGTAGCTATGTCAATCAATGAGCTCCAACCAGTTCGCCTTGCCGCCACGCCGGACATGTGCAACAGGGGCAGCAACAGGAGGCTGACCCAGAGCAGGTTGCACAGCGAGGCGATGGAATTTGCTGTCATCGTTGGATGTGTGTGCGAATTCTGGGCAACGAGACGACGCTTTTATAGTAGTCAAAGCGTTGCAATTAAAAAGTTTCACCCTGAAATCAAATTGCGGGCTTGCGTGCATGATGTGTGTGTGGCATGACGTGCGGCATGACGTGTGGCATGATGCCTTGACATGGTATCATTAGAAGAAGCTTCTGCTTTTCTGCTTTTGTTTCTGCTCTGGCCGAGCTGCAACTATTGCTGCGGGCCACGTAATCATGTGTGAGTGAATGAGTGTATCTAAGAGATGGCTAACACACACACACACACACGCACACAGAGAGAGGGAGAAGCAGACAGATAGACTCACACGCATATGGACAAAATGAGGCGCAAGTGAAAGTTGTAGGCACAGTAAATCAAATCTAATAAACTCGACAATAAACATGCGCACATAAATCTCGGCAGGCGGCACGAACGAAAAACTGGCAAATCAAGTTGCAGGGCAAACAACTATGCACACACACACACACACACACGCACACACACTCAGCTACTGATACATCTGTGAGATACAATACTTATGGCTGGCTAAAGCAACAGCTCGAGCGTGTTGTATAAATAAATAAACGAATTTATGTTTTCAGAGCCCAGCCTCAGTTTCATGCGTCTAACTGTGGGGCAGCCTCAAAGCAGATACTGTATATGTATCTAGATACATGTATGTATGTGTTTTCTTCTTCTTTTTTTCCGCTTTTTTATGCACATATTTATATTACATGACCAGTTTTGCGGCCACATCCTTCGCATCCTTCGCATCCCTGGCATCCTTGGCATATATCCATATGCGGCAGAGATAGTGTCAGTGCGTGAGCCGCACAGGCAAATAACTTTAACATAATTCACTTAAATCTTTTTGGTTTAATCTTGAAAAGTGTTTCACATACACCACACACTAAGCGTTTCATTCTCGCCAACAGTCAGACAGCTAGACAGTCAGACAGACAGTCAGACAGACAGACAGAGAAAGCTGACAGTCAAGTACAATGTACTACGAGTACAACAAACATTCCAAAGCACTTACCTACTTACGCACATTCACTGTCCTCTAACTGTGGCTCTAAATGTATCTGTATCTACAGCAGTATCTGTATCTGTATCTACAGCAGTATCTGTATCTGCATCTGTATCTGTATCTGTATCTCCTGCTGCTCTCTGCACATCTGTAGTTATATTTGTAAATGTAGCTTGTGCAGCTTCAACTTTTGGCGCCCAAGTCAAAATGTTTTCTTGTAATTTCCCAAAGTGTTGTGTCAATAGTCTCCAATACTTCATATGGCCCAACTTCCAACTCCCAACACCCTACCTCCTTCACCCCTCTCAAGCAGATTACTTAAACAAAAGCAAATGGCAGCTAAATTATAGAAAATAGTCCATAATGGATTTTACAATTTTAGAAACTTTAGAGAGTTCAATTGATGTTGGCAACGCACTTCAGACATATTCCTCCTTGGGTATAGATCAAATGTGGAAATATTTTATATAAACAATTCTATATACTCTTAATGAAATCTACAGAAAGACAAAAGACTGTGAACTATGTGAACATGGAGGACACAATGAATATTAAAGAAGGTGCTATATTCTATAGTATTAACTTAATGAGAACTTTATCTGCCATCGCTTCTTTCAGCAATAGATGAAATCTTCTTTAATAAATAGTATACATCATCGATAAATATGTTATCGATTTGAGCACGCATATCTCTAGTGTTGTAAAACATGAAAGTAATCCTTATCTTAATGAGAACTAAATCTGTAATCATTTCTTTCAGCAATAGATGAATTCTTCTTTATTAAAAAGTATACATAATCGATAAATGTGTTATCGATTTGAGAGCACACATTTCTAGTGTTGTAAAACAATCGTAATCCTAAAATAAATTCCAAGAAATACAACGATGAATGCGTGTAAGGCATATAAACCTTTTGAGTTGTTAACATAAGACTAAGGCTATGAATTAAGTGAACATGGAGGACACTATAAATATTAAAGAAAGTGCTATATTCTATGTTATTATTTTAATGAGAATCTGTTATCTGTTATCGCTTCTTTCAGCAATAGATGAAATCTTCTTTACTAAAAGTATACATCATCGATAAATGTGTTATCGATTTGAGCATGCATATCTCTAGTGTTGTAAAACAAACGTAAATTAATTCGCAAATACATTTCCTACCCAAATTCGATTCACATTTCAATTCATAAGAAAAGAGCGCTAAAATAAATTCCAAGAAATACAATGATGAATTTAATGAGAACTTTATCTGTTATCGCTTCTTTCAGCAACATATGAATTCTTCTTATTAAAAAGTATACATCATCGATAAATGTGTTATCGATTTGAGCACACATCTCTAGTGTTGTAAAACAAACTAAATTAATTCGCAAATACAAGTAATCCTTCCGATTTCGCCTCCAAATTCGATTCACATTTCAATTCATTAAAGAAGAGCGCTAAAATGAATTATAAGAAATTAAATGATGAATGTGTGTGAAGCATATTAAAGTTGTTAACATAAGACAAACACCATGAATTAAGTGAACATGGAGGACACAATGAATATTAAAGAAAGTGTTATATTCTATATTCTCTTAATAAAATCTATATCTGTAATCACTTCATTCAGCAATAGATGGTATCTTGTTTATTTACAAATACACATAATCGATAAATGTGTTATTGAGTTGTTAACGTAAGACAAAGGCAATGAATTAAGTGAACATGGAGGACACAATGAATATTAAAGAAAGTGCTGTACAAAGCGATTGGCAATAAATGTAAACCAAAAGTTGAATTATAATCAAAATCAAATTGCAACATTTTCATTTTGATTTTGATTTTGATTTTAATTTTTGTTTTTGTTTTCGTTTTAATTTTCATAGTTGTACATATTTTGTGAAATTCAATTAGGAGTCTATGCTCCTACTGTATTATGCTCGGCCATGTAGAAAGCTGGCTCTATTGAAAAGGTCTTTAATCATTTTATTATGAACTTGATAATGCCTTTGACTGAGCGCCATTTGAACGAGAAACCATCAAATATGCAGACGTTTTGTTGTTGTTGTAGTTGTAGTTGTTGTTGCTGTTGTTGTTCTTGTTGTTGTTGTTGGCCAAAATCCAATTATAAAATGTTGTATTAACTTAAAAGCTTCTTATATTTATTTAATTTGTTATTGTGGTTTTTGGCTTCGTTGATGTTTTTTTGTTGTTTTCTTGTCGAGTTGCTCTTGTTGTTCTTGTTGTTGTTGTTATTATTATTATTATTATTATTATTATTATTGTAATTTGAGTTTGTTGTTGCAAGTAGTTTTCTTGTTAAATGCGTTGGGCGCTTTTCACTTGCCAATTATAAATGCTGCTGTTGTGGCTCTTATTGACACACACACACACGCACACACACACGCAGACACACACACGCACACACTCTGAGTGTTGTTATCAATTAGGAGGTCTTTGGATACTCTGTGTTGTCGTCATGACAGCTTGCTTTCCCTATTTCGGAGGCACTCTCTTTTGAAAATAGTAATTGACGTATTACAGCCGCATTGAGAGATTGACTAAGTGATTGACTGATTGACAGACTGAGAGGCTGAGAAACTGACTGACTGACTGACTGTGTGCATTAGATTCATTTAAATATCTGTCTAATTTCATATTCTTCCACTTCAACTTCATTACATGCAAAATGACATTTGTTATTGTTATTGTTATTGTTGTTGGTTCTGATTGAATTGCTATGCAAGCAAATTAAAATCGAACTACTTAAAATTTGTGAGCAAAAAGCATTATTGCATTAAAACAGACTCGACAGCTTGCCAGCCAGATTGATTGATTGGCACAACTGGGCGTATGCTTAATAATTGCTTCTATTGCTTCGGTTCGTTCGTTTACATTGCCGAAATTCCCGCAAGGCTGCACACACAACACAACTGCTGCTGCTGCTAATAACTACTCAATTATAGCTCAAGTTGGTGTTATTGTTTTAATATTTGTATTATGTTTATGTGCTGCAAACTTTGCTGCAAATTGCATGTGCGCCACTCGTTTCCCACATTGTATACCCTGTAAGCATTGATGAGATGAACGAAGTGTCTATTTGCAAGACATTCTAATTCTATTCTACAATTGTATTTCTAGTTCATGTAATTTTAATTATAGTGTTATTCGTATATATCTGTTAATTAGTGCAACATTTTCAAGAGATCTCATGAGCATTATTGCATTAGACAGGGTATCTAGCAGTCGAACGCTTACTGCCACACTTGCGCACTTCGATTTGCTACTGTTATGATTTGCAAACTTATTTACAATCGAATTACAATTTAAGCGAAGGATGCTCACTCAAGTGTTTGCTTTTGCCAGAGGAATCGTTCATTTCGCTGCATCCTGCAATTCCATTATTGTTTCTTTATCGATTCTCTCACGTTGCATAACAATTCGCTGAGAGCTCAGCTCGCAGCTCACAGCGAACAGCTCACAGCTCACAACTTATGCCACAATCCATAAATTTCGCACATTTATCCATTTTTACGATCGCCTCCACTGAAATGAAGTACGAGAAATACTCGAAACAAGTTTGCGCAATAAGAAATGAAAGACAACTCAACTGCATCGAGTGTAGTGGGAAAATATAAATATTTGGCTGGAAACAATTGAATCGAATTGCATCTAAGCCAAATTAGAGTCTCCAACTCAATATGAACTATCTAATTAAACTTTTAGCATAGAAATTGAAGTTATTATGTAAAGCAAACAGAAGACAATTCAACTGAAGCGAATGTGATGTTAGAATCAATAACTAATTCGAAGTTTCAATCGGTTAGAACTTGTTAATAGAAGAAGTTTGAGTTTTCATTTCGCTAATCGGAAGTGAGGAAATTATATAAAATATGATTGCATTTAAAACGAATTAAAGAGAATTAGAATATAGTTATCAATTAGAAGACAGTTCAACTGAGATTAATGTGATTTTAGAAGCAGTAACTTAATCGCAGTTTAAAACTAAACCGATTAACTGAAAGAAGTTGGGATTTCATTTCGATATTCATAAGTGATGAAATTCAAATATGATTACATTTTAACAGAATTGTAATGGAATATCTAATTGAACTTTTAGTATAGAAATTGAAGTTATTATGTAAAGCAAACAGAAGACAATTCAACTGAGGCGAATGTGATGTTGAAATTAATAACTAATTCGAATTTTGAATTATTTAGAACTTGTTAATAGAAGAAGTTTAAGCTTTCATTTCGATATTCATTCGATAAAATATGATTACATTAAAAACAAATTAGAATTAACATTTAGAAGACAATTCAACTGAAGCAAATAACTGATTCAAAGTTAGCATTCCTTAATCGATTAACTGAAAGAAGTTAAAGTGTTCATTTCGATATTCGGAAGTGAACAAATTTCACTATTTTCTAAACAGAATTAGATTGGGGATATCTAAGTAAACTTTTAGTATATAACTTAAGTTATTATATAAAAAAATTTGAAGACAATTTAACTGCAGCAAATGTGATTTTTAATTCAATAACTGATTCAAAGTTTCCATCGCTTAAAACTTAATCGATTAACTGAATGAAGTTCAGATTTCCTTCCGATATTCGGAAGTGATGCAATTTCATTAAATATAATTTGAAATGCATTTATGAATTCTGAAAATATTAATGCAATAATTTTCGTTACAAGAAGAAGTTTATTTACTTTTGAGAATAAATAAAAAAAAAATTGATAGGGAAACAGAGTTAACTTAGCGTCTAATGAGTTGGCCGTTAGTCAGTTAGCGTATTCAGTTACATCGTATCGTTATATCATCGAGGGATGCCAGATGCTTTGCCGCCTAGACGTGCTGCACACGGCGCAGGTTCTTGGCGAATGTGAGGATCGGGCGTTGTCTGAGGCCCTGGCCAAAGAGTTGGAAGCGGGAGGCAGGAACATTGTCGGCGGCATTGCTGTTGCTTGTGGCGATGGCTTCATCGACAGCCTCGGCGATCTCGGACTCACTCCCTAGAGCTTCCAGTGGAGTCACTGCCTCATCAGCGCCCTCGCGAATGGGCAAAGCGGCGGCTCCAGCTGCCGATGGGGATGAGGGACCATCACCGATCAGTGTGCGGAACATGCGGAGATTCAGGGGCACATAGCCGACGCCATTGTTGCCGAGGGTGACTGGGACGAGGGGCACCGCGTTGCTGGCCGCACTGTTGACATCAAGCAGACCGTAGGGCAAGCCCAAGCCGGAGTTGATGCCATACTGACCCTGACGCGTCTGGAAGTACTGAACGGGCATCAGCTGTGGAGCACGCAGATAGCTGGGCGCATAGATGCGGTTGCCATCTCCTGGTGGATCCGCTGGTGGTGCCGCTGGCTCAGCTGGTGGCGACGTGTTCGAAATTACGGAGGAAATGTTAACGCCCGGAGTGCCAGAAATCACCACAACGATGGGCTTGTGGAACAGGCGACCCTCCTGTTGGCCAGCTGCCGCTTGGTTATTGATCAGCAGCAGCTGTTGCAGCTGTCCAGGCGTCAACTCGGCGACGTGCAACAGATCTCCATCTTCGGCGGCCACTCGACTGGGCAAGTGTCTAGCCTGCTGCTGCTGCTGCTGCTGCTGCTGTTGTTGTTGTTGGAATTGGTTTTGCCTTTGCTTGAAGGGTGTCTCAATGTACTCATCGTTGGTGGCATAGGTGGAGTGGAAGAGGGGCAGCCCCAAGTCAGCCAGCTGCCTGGCTGTTGCCCCGGCGGTGCTCGTGGTTGTGGCACTCGTCTGCACACGCCTCTGCTTGCCCACATTGCCAGCCTGGCAGCAGTCCATGAAGAGGCCGCTGACCAGCAACAGGAATCCCAAGGCTCTTGCCGCATGCATCTTGAACAGTTTTACTTGGATTTGCTCGGGTTGAAGGTGCTCTGCTCTGAATGGCTGAAAGCGCTGTATGCTCTTCTCTGCAGCCTTGGCCATGGCTTATATAGCAACTCCAAGTCGACTCCAACTCGCCTCCAACTCAACTCCAACTCTCTTCTCCAGCTAATGAGTCTCATTTATTCGCGTCTCTTATCGTAATCGCTTATCAGTTTGTGGCCAGAACAACGGTCTTCATCGCGATAACTCGCTTTGAACTCATTAATCTCACGCTTCTCTTTTTTGGCCAACTTGTGCCGCGATCTTAAGCCGCTTTATTAGCCACACTGCAAACCTAATACTAATTACACTAGTTAACAAAGAAGAAGAGTGAGCGGACTTCTGCTGTTGTCCTGACTGTAATTACCTGCAAATGTATTGACATTTGAGTATAACTGCATTTATATTCACTTGCTAAATGAATCATTGACTAGTTATTCATGCAATGCTCGGCTTTCATTCACGCCTGCCACGCCCCTTCAAAGCGTTGCCGCCCACTTCTCACTGTTAAGCTGTCACATTTTGTAGCATCTGTTTGTCAGTTTGGCCCAAATCGCTGGCGATTTGTGTTTTTCTTTTGCTGCGTTTTCATGTCCAAAACAAATAAATGTTGCACTACAAAGAGAGGAAGAGAGAGAAGGAGAGAGAGAGAGAGAGAGAGAGGGAGGGAGAGTACTTTCTCTCTTTCTCTGAAGTCCAGTCAAATATTTTGTTATGCCATTTTCACGCAAGAGCTAACGGATTGAGTTCGTTTTTTTTTTGGGAGGGGGTAGCTGTGTGGTTAGTACTCTCTCCCCCCTCCTTTCTACTACTTTCCCTACTTTCCCTACTGTCCCCCTCGCTCACTGTTTGTCTTGGCCCAATGTGTCAAAGTCAACTTGGTAAAAAGTTTGCTTTTTATTATTTCGTTGCCTTCATCGTCGACATCGTTGGCACTTTTTGAACTTGCCACTGCGGCGTCTTCTTCTTCCCCACAACAGAGGAGCATATGATAAGCTTCGTGGGGGGGGGGGGGATAGAGCAAGCGAAAATATTATAGTATAGCATACTTTCGGGCGCCGGCAAAAATATGTACGAGAACAGTGTTCACTGAAAATTGGGCAACGACTGAGCTAAAAACATAAGATGTGAAACGAAAATGAGCACAACGCACAAGTGTAGGGTATGAGCGACTAGCCGCTACCCTCGTTCACGATGGGCAGCACTTGAACAGTGCTGCAAAGCAACGGCATTTGGAGCGGGCATTTAAGAACACATAAAGTAATATTAGTTGATTAGCTAACACTCCTAACAAGTGTTGCAAAGTAATGCAAATTTGCCATTGCACAACACTGAAAATAACTTTAATTTCTTATTAATTGTGTAAACTGTTGACTATTTGCTGAACTAGCATAGTTGATAATTGTGTCCCGTTCAATGCGAACTCATTATACCCTATGATTCGCTGCTGCTTATGAGGTAGCATCATAAACGAGAGAGCGAGCCAAAAAAATGCTTTGCTATAATGCGATTTTACCATCGCTGTTGACTGCACTTACAAACCGCTGCCCGCTGCCCGCTGCCCGCTGCCCGCTGCCCGCTGCCCGACCATGCCCCATCCCTTTGTCCAGTCCCTGCTCCCCTGTACCCCCCTACGTTGCTGCTTTTGCAGCTGCATTGCACTTTGCGTGCGCGTTTCTTTTCACTTGCCAAACAGTTTTTTGTCGCAACAAAAATTTAAGTCGATTTTATGGGCACAAAAAGCAAGTCGAGAGCCGAAGTCTCCAGTCTAGAGAGTCTAGAGTCTAGAGTTTCGAGTCCTGAGTCCTGAGTCCTGATGTCTTCAAAAGTCCTGCCGTCCTGGTGTCTTCGAGTCGCAGCGACAACTCTGAAATGTAAAGTGAAGGCAAAAGAATTACAATTCTCTGGCAAAAAGTTTCATTTCTCTGGCGATTTTGTTGTCTCAACTTGGCATTCATATGCGGAAGGGGCGAAACAGATGACGGTGTGTGTGTGTGGGGGGGGGAGGGGAGGGGGTTTAGGGAGGTGTGACGGCGGCAGTGTCGTCAAAAATTGGAAGGTTTATTTAAATTTCAACTTGTTTCGAAAACGTTTAAAAAGTTTCCGCTACTAACTGACTGCTGATAACACAAAGTATCGCCCAAAAGCTCATACCCAATCCCCCAGCTCCCGCTCGATTCCCAGCCCATAATGCTTCCGGCCAAGTTGAAAGAACTGGCAAAAGTTGACTCGTCGTGGCCTTAGCGACGCGTCGCCTGGTTCTAAAGCAACAGCAAAATAAAGATGGCCAGGAGTGGGTTGCGGGTTGGCAGCGATTGGGTGGGATTGGCAGGAACTAGGGAGGACTGGGAGGGACTCTGGGTTGCATTGGGGCCGTGACAAAATTAGCACAAAATATTTTATACATTTTATTTTTATTTTCGTTTTCGTTTTCATTTTCGTTTTATTTGATTTGAGACTGAGCCTTTGCAGTTGGCAGCAGGCAGTTGCCGGCCCTCGTTCGGTTCGTTAAGGGCACGTCAAAAGGGCACCTCCCTCCTGCCTCCGCCGTCCTGCCTCCTCCCAGCGCCGTCCTGCACCCTCTACTTCCTCTCAGCGCGGGATAAAATAAGACTTTTCCTCTGCTCAAAATAGACACGATATGTCAGACGGTAGCTGACACATGTGGTGGCAAGTCAACTCAATCAGAGACAAAGCCCGACTCCGAGTTGTATGCTTGTGAGGGCGAAGCTGCCAAGGGGTGGGCGGGGACACTCGCCTGGAAATTGTGAATGAGCCGGATTCTATACGATATTGATTTGTAAATTTTTAACAAGTTGCTGTCAAATTTCGTATTATTATATTTAATTCGATTTAGCGGCAAACTCCGACGCATTTAGATACCCTGTAAACTGTTGTAAGTGCCATAGTTGTTGTTTTTGTCAGCTTAGACTTTATTTTACTTCTAGTTGAGGATGATAAATTTGCCTAATCGATTTGCTGTGAGATTTACAGGGTATGCCAAAGCCAAACTTATTTATTAATTAAGCGCTATTCAGATTTTGTGTTGTTTGTTGAGGCCAGAGTTGTAAAGCTTGACAGGTTGATTAATAATTGTCGAATACAGGGTATCTTTTAGTCAAGCACTCCCTACTGAGCTTAGCGCCCTGACGCACTTATTGGCTTAGCATCTTTCATTTATTAATTCTAATACTCATTTTAATTCATAATACTTATTTTAGTAAGAGTAAATTACAGGGTATCTCAATGTCGAGCACTTTCCATTGAGGCATGTTTTCCGTAAATAAATAGTTTTAAATTTGGTCAGCTTATTATACCAGAAGACTTTGAATATGTAGATTTCAAATTGCTGAAGATTACAGGGTATCGCCTAGTCCATCACTCTAGAAAATAATTTGTATTTTAATTACATTTTAGTTAATTTTTGTAAAGAGTCAAGTGGCCAGTTTAATTCTGTTGCTACAGTCAAAGTCGCCTACGAAGAACTGCTCCTTAAAGAAGCATCATTGTATATGTATGTGTATGTGTGTATGTGTCTGTCTATATGTGTGTGTGTTAGTAAACGCTCTATGGAAAAAGGCTTTTGCTGTATCTCAGACAAGGCATTAGCCCTGGCGATGCAACGCAGACGAAGATTGCCATTAACTTTGAGGAATGCACATCACATTAGGAGGTCAATTGGGGGATTTGCGGGGGGGAGGGGGTCGGACATTACCCTGACCATGGGCCGCTCATTAGCAGCCACTTTGGGCTTGACACATCCACAGACGGGGTGATGAGCAGGGAAATGGAAGTGGAGACGGGAACGTGGATGATGACAAAGACGTGAACGAAGCTGCAGATGAAGACGAAGACGAAGTGGAAGACGGGACGAATCTGAAGGGAAGACGAAGATGAAGACGCGGGCTGTCGACGCCATCGCTCGGACGAAGTGAGTTGCAACTAATTTCAGTTTAATTTGTGTCAGTTTTTGTCTTAGCGCCGCTTTTCTTTTCACACTTTTTGTCGACATCTCGCGACGTCGTTACTTATTATCCTTTGGCTTCAGCGTGCGACGTGTAAATGCTGCTAATGACGACGTTGCCAGGACACAAAAGGCTCTGCGACAAGCCGAGTGTTCACTGTGCTCACAGTGCTCACAGTGCTCAGAGCGTTCAGGATGCTCAATGCTCAATGCTTCAGTGCTCAATGTTCTGTGTGGAGGCCTCATCCGCAGTCTCACTTGTCTCATCTGTCTCTCTGTCTCAGTGTCTCTCTGCCTCACTGTCTCTCTGCCTCTCTGTCTCTTCCTTTCCTCTCTTCATCGCTCTGTTCTGGCAGCGTCTTTAATGACTTCCTTCTTTAATTTAGCGAATTTATTATTTTAATTTGCGCGCTTTTCGTTTTTCGCTGCAAATTCGTTTGTACGAAATTTTTTGGTTTCGATTTCGATTTCATAATTAGGGCCCACGTTGAAGTCATTTTTAGGTTGCCAGGGGCAAGGACAAGCCCTTAAACCGTCCACCAACAAAGTCTTTGTCTCCCACTCCCCTCCCCACCCCTCTCCCATTGCCCGCCTGCCTATCATTGAGGAGGAACATAAACCGCTGCCATCCCATGATGTTAATGCGCTTATTTTCATGTTAATTACCAACAGACAAGGCGGCTTCATCAAGGCACAAACATAGTTTGGCTAGCCGAGCGCAGCAAGGACACTGCCTGTTGGAACAGAGAAGAGAGATGGGTGGTGGTGATGGGGGGAGTCTATACCACCCGCTGGTCAGGCCACCACGCACTTCCTCCGCTTCCATGCGGCACTTGAGACGCCCGCGGGCTCAGCGACGACCTGGGCAGGCTCAGATTTTTGGCAGGCGATTTAAATAATTGACAGATTTTCGCGTTTCGCCAAACGCCGTCGGGTGCCTTTGTTTATGTTGCTTCTACCCCCCCCCCCTCGCACTGCACATCGGCAGGGGGTCAATGGGGTGCTCGTAGCCAAAGTATCATCACCAACGCCATCTTCATATCCCTTCAGCTTCGTTTTCATCTTCTGCGTTTCTGCTTGGGCATCGCTTTGTTCGTTGCGACATTAAACTGTTTTATCTTTATGCGATTATGTCTGCTCTCCTACTCCTCCCTCCTTCTCCCGCTCTCCCTCCCTCTCACTATCCCTCTCTCTCTCGCTAATATGTGTGCGTATGCCAACGAACTCTTTGCCCAAAGGATTTGTGTTTGACAAAGCTAAATGCTGAACGCGCCCAGGCACGTACTGCAACTTCTCCTCTCTCTCTCTCTTTCACTCCCTCTCCCTCCCTCTCCTCCCCTCGCTGTCGCGCGCACTCTCTCTCGCTGCTACATTCAATATTGGTTTATTGGCCAGTTGAGCTTTTCACAGCGATTTCAGTCGCTTAGCCCAAAAGCAGTTAACGGTTACAGTTATTGATACACCTGCTGCAACGTCGCCCGTCGTCTCCCCACCAAAGCCATAACTAAAAGTCCGTTCCAAACTTTTCTTTCACATCAATTTCACTCTAAAGTTCAGAGGGCATACTTATGAAGTTTTTGTTTCGCCAGCATAAACTCTGCTTGACGTGGGTAATTACTAAGGTGCAATTGTGGCGAGAGTGGAACTGGGAACAAGGCGAAATCGGATCGTAGAACCCATAAAAATATGTTCAAATAGTATTCATAAAATTGACAAGGTTTTACAGTTGCAGTTAGATGACGCATTGGTCGATACGAATACCTTAAAGTATTTGAATTAACGTAGTATTTGCCTTTAGTCACTTTTCTCATCTGCATGTTAAAGTTAATCAGCAGTTTAAATTGAGGTTACACAAAATGTGCAAGGAATAGTTTAGCAATCTGTGGAAGAAATGTAAATTTGAAAGCATAAGCTTTAGCTTTTACAGGGTATGTGCTAGTCGGAACATATGCATTAATTGAATAATTCCAATTACTATGATTAAAAGATATAGAAATTGTATTTTAACTATCTGCTGTCTATCATTGCTCTACAGAAATATACCCTGTAAATAAACTGATTGGCTCGCTTAACTCACAGTTGATTCGCAACGTTGTGACACTCACATTGCCACACAAAATCAAAGTTTTATTGTGACTTCTGTTGAATCACAAGTCGTCTTTTGATTGACCTGACAGTCGAGTGCAGCTGCTTAGCCATAGATGGCGCCACTCGCAGACCTTGCAATGCAACTTGCCTATTGTATGGAAGGGGGGGACTTGGACGGGGGAGGCAGGTCTGTATGATACTCGTAACTTCAGCTTGAAGTCGTCATTGCCACATTCGAGTGGCTGCAACTGCAGTTGCTGTTGCTGTTGCTGTTGCAGGTGCAACGTCTGCTGCAGTCAGCGATAAAAGTAGCGCACATAACAACAGCAACAACAGTAAAACAACTATAGCAACAACGATAGCGATAACAGCAACAAATGACACAACAAGACAGAGAGAACGATGGCGAGAGAGAGAGAGAGAGAGAGAGAGAGAGAGAGAGATGGAGAGATAGAGAGAACAGAGGCGACGACAATGAGCTCTAGCCTCGACGTGCAAAAACAATGAGGTGATAAACTTGCAGGCTCAACGCACAACACCAACAACAGCAGCAAACACCAACAACAACAACAACAATCAGCAGAGCAACAACAACAACAGTAAAGTCGACAACGTCAACGTGGCGCACATTTTGATGGTTCCTTGGAGAGGCGAAGTCGGCACGAAGACAAAAGTGCAGCAGTTGTTCCCTGGCCAGGAACTCGACGAGGCAGGGCAGCCGTGGGGAATGGGCTGGGGGAGAAAGGGGACGCCGTTCAGGGGTATGTTGTGTGTGGGCATTCGTGTGCATGCAAACAACAAAGGAAAATCAGCAGGCGACTTGCACTTGTTGTTGTTGTTGTTGTTGTTGCTCGCCTCGTTCTCCTCGATGTTGCTGTTGTTGTTCTCCTCGTTGTTGCTGCTTTACAAGTTTTCATGTTGCCAACCGACGCATCGCATAGTATGTGTACATGTGTATATCTGTATGTGTATGTGTGTGTGTGTGTGTGTGTGTGTGTGTAAGTATTTCTTTTTTCTGCTCTTTAACGTGTTTCAAAAGAAGAAAGTTGGTTGACTTTTGAATGACTTTCTTGTGCTCTCGCTCGCTGCTAGGGCTCACCCTGCTGCTGCTGCTGCTTCTTCTGCTTCTTCTGCCCGTTGTTGTCGTTGTTGTATTTCGCATTTTGTATTTCGTATTTTGTATTTTGTATTTGTTTTATGTGTTAAGTGCGCTGGGCCCAAGCGCGCAAATTTCTCAGCTTCCTCTTGTTTGTTACTTGTAACTGACGCTGACGCTGACATCGCAGCCCAAATGCCATAACCCGCAAGCCCGTAGCCCGCAACCCGCAACCCGCAGCCCGCAACCGACAACCCTCAACCCGCAAAACGGCAACCCGCACATCACTTCGACCCCCTGCCTAACACCCCAACCCGCCACCCGCTTCCCTCGCAAATTTGTTGAACAAAAAGTCGAGTCAAGTAGAGTCGAGTCGAAAATCTAGTTACAATTAAAGTGACAAACTGAGCCAAAAAAGGACTCGAAAGTCAAGACTTGCAGCTGCACATTTGCCTCTCTAAGTGTTGCATGCAACAAAGCGGGGCAGGGTTACATGTAAACATAATTAGAGATACAGATACAGATATAGACATAGATATAGATATAGATATAGATATAGATATAGATATAGATATAGATATAGATATAGATATAGATATAGATATAGATATAGATATAGATATAGATATAGATATAGATATAGATATAGATATAGATATAGATATAGATATAGATATAGATATAGATATAGATATAGATATAGATATAGATATAGATATAGATATAGATATAGATATAGATATAGATATAGATATAGATATAGATATAGATATAGATATAGATATGGATATCTTTAATCGCAGTTCCTCGTTGCAGAAAGAGAGAGAGAGAGAGAGAGGGATCCCTGCAGGGTATCTGCAGTTCGTTGTGACTGCACCGTTCACAGACTTATTTTAATTACTGTTGCGAGTGACTGTTGATTCCCTGCATACAAAACCCCCACAAAGTGCATATTCAATTTGCTAGCTGGACACAAAGACACGAGTCCGAGTTGCAGTTGCAGTTGCAGTTTCTGTTGCAGTTGCAAGTAGAGAGAGAGAGAGAGAGAGAGAGAGAGAGAGAGAGAGAGAGAGGAAGTTGGAGCTTGTTTTGGTTAACATTTTATTGAATTCGTTTGTCTTTGAGGCTGTTTAAGTTGGAAAGTGGAAGTATAAGTGTCAGCTTCAGCTTCAGTTGTCACTTGCAGCACTTCGCTGGGACTTGGCCTAGGCATCTTCGTCCTCGCGTATGCGGCGATGCTGCTGACGGCGACGTTGCGGCTGCTGGCGACGGCGACGCTGCTGCTGCTGTTGGCGGCGGCGCTGCTGTTGGCGGCGACGCTGCTGCTGTTGTTGCTGCTGCCTGTTGGCAGGACGACGTTGACCAGCGCGCTGGGCAGGACGACGGCGGCGCACCACGCGACGGTTGCCGTTGCCATTGCCGTTGCGGATGGCGTTGCCACTGCCGTTGCCGTTGCCGTTGCGGATGCGGACGCGACGGCGGACGTTGTTGCGATTGCTATTGCCGTTGCCGTTGGCGTTGACACGACGGCGCTGCTGCTGTCCGACGGCGACAGGACGACGACGGCGACGACGCTGCTGCTGGCCCTGCTGGCGTGGAGTGTTGACTGTGGCGTTGTTGGTGTCCTGCGTCTCATTGGAGTGCTGAACGTCAGTGGGGGGCTGCTCGGAGGCGGGCTGCTCGTCCTTCAGGGCGTGCACATCGCCGACCTGGACATTTGTCACCTGATCGCAGGGCACATCGCTGTAGATGACCACGTTGCCGTAGTTGCAAACGATTTGCTGCTCCTCCGGCTGATCGGCTTGACGTGACTCAATGTGTCCAATGCCACGCTTGTCCTCGATCTCGTAAATGTTGCCCGACTTGGTGATGAAGCCCGTCACCTGCAGCGGCTTCGCATCCTTCACCTGCACCGTCGACTTCAGCTGCTGGGCCTCCAACTCTGGCTGGGATTGGGCGAGTGACTGTGTTGACTCCACATTGACCGGCACCAGATGCTTCTGCTTCATGGGCGGCGCATTGATGATCATCAAGGGTTTGCTGGGCTTCGTTTCGATCTTTGGCGCGCTGCTTGGCTTCACCGTGGAGCTGGCCAGAGGCGCCGCCGTTGGACGCAGTTCATCGCGTGCTGTGCGAGGGGAATGCGAGCAGCAAAAGATAGATAGATAGAGAGAGAGAGAGAGGTAGCGAGAGAGGAACAGGGGAATTAGTTACTTCCGCTGATTTGTGGAGAAGATCAAAAAAATTTACCGCTCACCAGTGAGAGGCCACCGGCCAGAGCCAGGACCAGGAGCAGCTGTGATTGTATCGATAACATTGACCACTTCATAGCTTGTTGTGTGTGCGCCAACTGAGTCGGGAATCTGGCCGACCTGCCACTTATATTAACTTGGCCGACTCGCATCTAAGCGTATTAATCATTAGCTCTAACGGCGCTTTTTTCGGCCAAGTGGTGCGAGTGGTGCGAGTGGTGCGAGTGGGACGAGTGGCGCTGGCTCTTGAGGCCGCATAATTAGCCATAGAGTTCAAAGCACGTCTAATGCCGGGTCGACCCATTTACGACCATAGACGGACACATCTTCCTGAGCCGCAAATCTGTAGCCCACAGTTTGGCCAGTTTGGGCCAAGAATACAAAACTCTTCTCTCCTCTTGGCTTTCTATTGGGCACGTTCTTACGAGTTCAATGCCTGAACTCTTGCTTCATTATCATTTTTGCTTATTAACAAATTTCTTCTAACGTTTTTTGCGCTTTTTGCTTATTGCTTATTGCTTTTTCTGTTTCTTTTTCTGTTTCTTTTTCTTTTTCTTTACATTTTAATTTTAATTTTAATTTTTGTTTTTCCCTTTTGGTTTCGCATATTCAAATGAGCATTTTTTTTTGTTCTTCTTCTCCTTTTGGTCGATCGACCAACAATCGACTCTTGACTCTCGACTCGAGTCTTTTGGCCAAAACGTGCTTGGACCGTGAAATGTTTTTGCGTCGAATAACAAATTGAATTGACCTGGCCCAGACGGTTGGGATTCCAGTGTCGCGTCTTAGCCAAATGACTTTAAACCAATAATGCGATATTCTTCAAGCTGCAAAACCATTTATGTTTACCCAAGACTTATAAAGCAAATTACATTCTAAGCAATCCAAGTGCTTGCTGCTCGAGAGTCGAGTGAATAATAATTTAAATAATTAATAGGCAAATAAACAGTTGAGTACAGTATAGAATTGTATAGTATATAGTATTGAAATATTCCATTAATTATGCTGATGTCTGTCTGTTATTGTTAAACCTGTTTTGGGGAATTTCAATTGTTCAATTCAATTATTTAATTGCTTTCAACTTGAAAACTAATAACATCACGATTGCAATTGGACAGATCAATTTCTGTTGACTCTTGTTTTGCACACTTCTAACAAATTACTTTAATTCATGCTCACATTTTTCCATTCCAGTCTTGAACATATTTATAATAATAACACGTGTGGAATGTGACGCACCACAGAACCACAGCACCACAGAACCACAGAGCCACAACCCACAGCTTAACTTGGCTTTCTATTGAGCTTGACCCAAACCTGTTTACATATTTTTTACGTCGATAGAAATCAGCAGCATTTTAATGAAATTATATTTATAGCCGCATTAAGTATTTAAATGTTCTTTTCAAATTTCTAATCTCAATTCATTTCGCAATAAAAACATAGATTATTCGTCGCACATTTTGATTTAATTTAATACGGAAATTTTAGAATAATATTTGCTATTTCCAAATATTATGTTTTTTTTTTTATTTCAATCTGTTTAACCTAGATTTATTAATTAGCTAAATTTCTTACTGAAAAACATGTTTCTTAATAACATAAATTTCCTTGTTTATAAGTGAGGAATATTTCAATAAATGCATAAATGATAAATATTTACTTAAGAATTACTACTGCTTGTTCTAATTCAATATTTGTATTTATTAAATATTTAAATAATTTTATAGCTTTGGTTTTTTAATTTTGAATTATTATTTACTAATTGATTGCATCAATATTTTTGTCATTTTTTTATTTGTTTAGTCAGCTTAATCTAAAGTTTATTTAGCAAATAAAATATCATTTTGGAATAATATCTTTAAAATATATTTATGTTAATTAAGTTATTTATTTCATATAGATATTTATTAGTTTAATACTATATAATATAACAAAAATTAATATTTTAATTATTTTTATTTATTTACTTACTGTACTTAAAAAAAATTTTATTTTTTTCAGAAGTATAATTATAATATAAATATAATAATAAATAATTAACCAATATTATATAATAAATCAAACATTTATATTCTAATTATTTATATTTATTTAGTTACTGTATTAAATAATAACTATTTTTTTACGGTTAAATAATTTATATTACTTAATAAACCAATATTATAAAATAAATTAAATATTTTATTTACTTTTATTTGTATACTTATTGTTTCATCTGTTTATTTATTTGTTAACGACTATTCGGGTTTGTTAAATTGAGGATAAATAATTAATATTTTTATGCAAATATAATATACATTTTTAAAACTTATTTCTTTAATTAATTCATTCATTTAACTTATTTATTTATTTAATTCTATATAATATTAAAAAAGAATACTCTGTTAACTATTTTTATTTATTTACTTGTCGTTTCTTCTATTTATTAATTTGTTAACGACTTTTCAGGTTTGTTGAATAAACAAAATATAATTATATTTTTACTATTTATATTAATTAATTTTATAAATTAACTTATTTTTGCAAACACATATTCTTTACATATAATTTAATATTGTTTGAAATATTTTAAATTAACAAAAAATAGTATTTTGATTATATTGATTTATTTACTATTGCTATTTACTATTTCGGGTTTGTTGAATACACAAAAAATAATGAATTTGTTTTGCAAATATAGTAAATATTTTTACAATTTGTATTAATTAATTTATTAAATTAACTTATTTATACATTCTTTGTATATAAAACAAATGTTGTTTGTAATATTTTAAATTAACAAAAAATAGTATTTTGATTATATTTATTTATTTACTAACTGTTTCATCTGTTTATTGTATTAGTCAACTTTTTCGGGTTTGTTGAATGAATTTGATTTGCAAATATAATAAATATTTTACAATTTATATTAATTCATTTATTAAATTAACTTATTTATACAAGAACTATAAAACAAATGTTGATTGACATATGTGAAAATAACATAAAAATAATAGTTTAATTGTTTTTATTTTTTTACAATAAACATTGTGTTACTCAACAATTTCGGGTTTGTTGAATACACAAGAAATAATTGATTTTAGATTGCTCGCATTATGGTATTTATTTACTTATTTAGTTATTTTCTTTTTTGTATTTCTCATTTGTCTGTTGATTTATTATTTATTGCTTTCTCTATCCATACTTTTTCCACTGAATTTTCGCATATTTGCAAATACATTAATCCAGAGCGAGCAGTGCGAAGCCCGAGCATTTGTTTGTTTTGCCAGGCAAATATTGAATTTCGGGGAAAATGACGAGCTGGCGATATCTAATCTGATTGGGATTTGTGCTGCACTCACTCATAGGCTTGGGCTACTCATTAGGCTGGGTATCACGCCGTGTCGACTCCGATTGCTGCTCATATTTGACTTTTGTGTTAGCAGAGAGATCGACACTCGCAGCAGAGAAATGAATCATTCAAATTGTAATTGAGAAAAACTGTTTATTGCGATTCATTCATAAAAAAAATATATAAAAAAACTGTTTTGTTCATTGTGCTCATTGGTTGATGTTAATGTTTCCTTTGGTTCTGTCGCTCGCTGTAGGCGCGCAGTCCTTCGGCCAGTTCCTTGAGGTTCTGATCGCCCTTGCGCTCCTGCTGCTTCCTCAGCTTCTTGCACATCTTCTTTAGCTTCTTGCGCTCCTTCTTCTGGCTCTTCTGCTCGGAGCTGTCGTCGTCTTCCTCCGAGGAGGAGGACGAGGAGGAGGAGGAGGAACTATCACGCTTCTTGCGCCTGCGCAGCTCCTCACACTTCTGCAACAGCTGCTCCAGCTCCGCATCCGCTGAAGAGATGGTGGTGCTTGATGCAGCCGCTGGCTGAGCGGTGCTGGTCTCGGCATTCTCTTTGCTGGCCGCTGTGGTGCTGGGTGCAGGTGTGGTGCTTGCAGATGTGGTGCTAAGTGCAGCTGCTGGCTGAGCGGTGCTGGACTCTGCGGTCTCTTTGCTGGCAGCTGTGGTGCTAGCTGCGGCAGCTGTGGTGCTGGCGCTCTTGGCGGAGTCATCAGCTTCGTTGCTGCTGGATGTGGTGCTGGCAGGTGTGGTGCTGCTGGCAGTGGTGCTGCTTGCAGCGGTGCTGCTTGCAGCAGTGCTGCTTGCAGCAGTGCTGCTCTCTTCAATCGCCTTCTCCTTCTCCTCCACAGAAGCAGCCGTTGTGGTGCTCGGCTTTGCCGTTGTACTCTCCACACCGTCGACACTCTGGGGATAGGCCTGGCTCATCCAGCAGGAGCTGGCCAGGACCAGGCATAGTAAGAGGACTTCTTTGCGCATTATCAATGTTAATTTGCCTACGGCTGTTCAAGCAACACTAAGCCCCATCTGGGCCATTGCATTTATTTATAGAGACTTTGCCTGCCCCCACCCCCTCCCCGCTCAACAATCAACTATCGGCTATCAACTAACCAGTTTTGAATAGACCTTATGCGGCGTTTTTTCACATAGATGCTTATGCGCTACGCAAGAATTGATTGCGTCCATGAGCGTAGAGCCTTAACCGGTATTAAATGAAGGTGGAAAACGCCACTTGATGCTTGACACTTGTTGTTGGTGACTTCGGTGAATTCAGCGAAGAAATCATTTAATCATTTGAGCGCCAAGCGTTGGATTAATCGATTGAGCGCGAGTTAATAGTTTGTTTTGAACGTCCACTAGGCCAGTAACTCCAGGAGCTTTGAGCTTGCAGATGCAGCTTCAGCAACTACTAAAAGCTGTTGGCTGTAAGCTTTTGCACATAAATACACTTTTGATATTGCGATTAAAGCTTAAAAGTGAATGAGCAGAAGTTCATGAATGAAAGCTTTTAGAAATAATAAGTAAAGAGAGCTTTGAGAGGGCATAAAGGCAAAAGCTCTTCAGCTGCTGGAGAACCTTGAAAGCTCTCGGTAAATCTAAAAGCTCAGCTCACTATTGCCATCTCTCTCGTGCCAATGGGGGCTTCAGAAACTCGTTGCCTCGTGGAAAGCCGCAAATGCCGCGAGTTCGTAGCTGATCTAGGCGAATGATTGGCGTGGTTTAATGATTTGTTTATACATTTGCATGGGAATGGGTACGAGTAAGCTCTCTTCTATTTACATCCATGTTGTTATGCTATGTATATCAGTTTTGATTCGATATTTGTGTTTATGTTTGCCATTAGCACTTCGACCATGTGCTAGGCTCTTACTCCGTTCATTTGTTGTTGGCCTCCGGCGGATGAAGACTTGTTGGAAACTTGATGACGACAGCGGTTCATGCTTTTCCAATTTAGTTGCCAAATTTATAAATATATATATATATATAAGTGTGTATTTTCTTCCTCTTCTTCTTCTTCTTTGTTTTGGCTATTCGAAGGCAAAAATGTTAAAAGTTTTTATACGCAATTCAATAGTGGAGCTAAAGTGATTCCGGTGTCGAGCATATTTGATGTGTCATGCTAATTACCCTGTAAGTGTGTGCAAATTGAGCATGATGGACTACGCTGTGATGGAAGTGATAACCATAATCAATCGACGAGCAGCTCAATAGGTATCTCTCCGATGTGGACTCGTGCAGCTTTGTTCTTTTTGCATTTGCGGCTCACTTTTATTACCGCTAATTGTTTATCAATTACAATTGTTAATTGTTTAATGCGCCTGCAAAGTGATGCGGCATTAATGTAAATTGCAACATTTTTAACATTTGGCAGATTGCCAGAGGGGGCAATTGAGCGGAGCAGTGTGCTGGAGAACACCAGTCTCAGTCTCAACCTCAACCTCAGTCGCAGTCGCAGTCGCAGTCTCAACCTCAGCCTCAACCTCAGCCCATAGACAATTATTGCTCTTTTATTGTGCAATTGCAATCCTTTCTCTCCCTCTCTCTCTCTCTCTGTTACACACACTCGTTGTGTGTGCAGAAGTAATTGAATAAAAGGCGAAAAAACAAAATAATTAAAAATGAGAAGATAAAAGACTAAAAGAATAGCGCACGTGTAGAAGGGCGAGCTGGAAAAAAGCACATCAGGATGGATCCGAACCTAGACTCAGCGAAGGGCAGGGCGAGGCAGTAACCCTGCTGTAACCCGGTTGTAACCCTTCAACCCTTCAACCCATCAACCCATCAGCCCATCAACCCATCAACCCTTCAGCAAGTGCAACAATTTTAATGAAACAGAGAGAATATGTTAATTGCGTGTGAAACCGCTGCGTCGAGTTGCCACTTGCTGCGACTCGCTTTTATTTATTATTATAATTTCAGCACCCCCCTGTCACCCTCTTTCTACCACCTCTTCTCCTCTTCTGTTCTTTTTTTATTATTTATTTTATTTTATTTTATTTTATTTTATTTTATTTTTTGTTCTTTGCATTTACACAGCACAAATAATGCAGCAAAAGGTACTCACAGCTCAAATGTAATCACATCTATGTATATATAAATGTGTGTGTGTGTGTGTGTGTGTGTGTGTAGGAGATACGCAGCTAGATAAGAGCAGCATTCAGCTGACTGCAGAGTGTATGCAAAGTGTAAATCTCTGCCCCCCTCAGCTGAGAGTACTCAAATTATGCTAATTAGATAAATGAATTGTAAGAATTCGCATAGAACGAGCCGAGTAACTGTGGCAGCAACTCATCAATTTCATCGGAGCCGGCAAGCGAGCAATTATAAATCCTTCAGCTGTCACATATATCAAGTATACGCCACCGTGTTGCGCACTTAAACATAATTTAATTAAAGTTATTGAAGCATGTGGCAAGTGGAGCACAAATGCATTTGTGGATTGCAATTCACAATTAGCAAGTACTGAATGTATTTTGTTAATTGTCTTGCAATAAGTTTAAGTAACTCTCAGTTAATTATTCGACAACTAGGATTACTTTACTTCAACACTGCTGTGGAATGGTATCAACTATAAGAATATTAAATATTAATATATATATTATATTATATGTTATATGATCTTAAGCCTAAGCGCTGCTAATTCCAATCAAATTAATTCTGTAATACACTTCGATTTGATAGGTTTTTGCAAGAACAAAAGGTATTTGCATTCAGCAGCTGCAACTTGCAACTTACAACTTGCAACTTACACAATGTTGACGTACAGCACAATAAGGATTACAATTGAAAATGGTTTTACTTCGGGCTGCGAGTGGTTCTCAATGAGAGAAGTAATGCATAAATAAATAAAATGCATTTAAATATGCGAATAATTGGCAAGCGAATTCAAGCAGCAATCTCTGCGCAGACTTTTGTTTTCTTTACCTATTTATTATAACTATTATTATTATTTTTCTTTTTTTCTGTGATTTGCATTGTTAGTGTGCTATATTATTTAGATTTAATTATATGCTGAGAGAAGTGAGTCGAGAGTCGAGAGTGGGGAGTCGGGAGTGGGGAGTGGGGAGTCGGTGAATCGCACACAGTTTGAAGAGGCATTGAATTTGCGTTTCGTATCCGATTGAACCTGATGCTGAGGATGTTATGCTAAGCGAAATGCAAAACGCTTCCGGCAGCGTTCTACTCTTGGCTTAATCCAAATTATCATCATAAGCGCTACACTAATGAGCACAACTCAACATAAACAGCGAACTGCTGACAACTGACAACAGACAGGCAGACAGACAGACAGAGAGGCAAACAGACTGACGACTCATGGATGTTGGCTGCTGCCTGACATCGCCTGTTGGCCAAGACAAAGTTGGCTGGCGGGCAGCAAGCTCTTACTGAAGTGACCCTGCTGGATGCGCCACGCTCTAGACTTGCTGACAAGTGCATTTTCATCAGGATAATCAGATTCGAGGCACAATTTACGACAATTCGCAAATATCGCGCATTCGGCGCGGCACTGCGACACTGCGACACCTCGACGTCCGCAGTCGAGGGCAGCAAGCAGCTGAATGTCCTGGTTTCGCTGGCCCGTGTACTAAAAACGAGCTCGACGCCCGCTCGTCGTTGCGCTTCGTGCGGTGTGTGCTAAACAGGCGAGAGGCGCAGGCGCAGGCGCAGGCAGCGGCAGCGACGGCGACAGCGCAGTCGGCGGCAAATGTCTGCAGTTGTTTGGCGCGTGCTAAAAGCGACTTAACAGCGACGTAACAGCGGCTTAACAGAGACTGGGAACAGTTTGGTTAGCAGGCAGCGCGGGCAGGCAGAGGCAAAGGCAATGCCAGGCAGATAGCGAGTGTGTTGAATGTGCGAGTGTGTGCGTGTGTGTGTGTGTGTGTGTGAGTTTCGTCTACTTCGTTTTCTGTTGCTGCTTTCGTTTTTGTTTTTGTTTTTGTTTTTTTTGTTTTGTTAGGTTAGGTTTTTGTTTTTGGTTTATTTAGCACTCGTGCCGCTGCTCGTGCTTTTTATGCCGCATGTATTTTGCTTGTGTTTTTGGTATTTGCAGCATTTTCGCTTTGATGCGTGTGGCATGTTTAACGGCACTTGATGATGCCAGCTACAGCAACAGCAACAGCAACAGCGACAACAACAACAACAATGGCAAACGTTAGTTGAATAACAACAACAGCAACTGCAATCCCGCTGTGATTTGTGCGTCGTCGTTGTCGTCCTCAACGTCAGCAACGCGTCGTCTTCATCGACTTCAGGTGCAGCGTCCAAATGCTTGCAACGCATTTCAATTGCACAACGTTCGTTGCACTTCATTAAACTCAACATCGACATCGACATCGACATCAGCATCAGCACCGACATCAGCCTCGACTGCCAGTGCATTTTGTGGACTGCCTGAACATCCGCCTGCCCGCCCGCCCCCCTGCCTGTCGGCGTGTCGAAGTGCGCCACGTGACCTTCACACACACACACACACACACACACAGACTCACACTCACATGCACGGGAACAACATCACGTAGCCGTCACGTAGGCAGAGCATAAAAGAAAAGCAAACGAATGAGTTTCCTGCAATCGCTTAAGATCGAATTAGATCGTTAGACCCAATGAAAAGCAAGCTACGAAATGCAATATAAATTATTTAAATTAATTGATATTGCATAAACAAAAACGAGGTAAACGAAGATTGCAACAAAGTGAAATTACTATTAAATAAAGTCGAGTGAGTTAATGCGTTGCATGAACAGAAATTATGCCAAATAAGAACTTCAAAACAATGAGAGCACTCGCCGAGCGTGAATGTGAGTTGTTCCATTGCATTTGAGCTGGGTAAGGCCTTGGCATTTGTCTATTTTAATCAACACACGGAGTGAAGGCAGTGGAGAACAGGAAAATATCAAATTGTGGAAGCTGCAGATGTGGGAAAGGCCAAAGCAGAAGAGGGCAGAAGAGGGCAGAAGAGGGCAGAAGGAGGTAGAAGGAGGTAGAAGGAGGTAGAAGTGGGCATAAGAGGGCAGAAGAGGGCAGAAGAGGGCAGACGAAGGCAGAAGGAGGTAGAAGTGGGCAGAAGAGGGCAGACGAGGACAGAAGAGGGCAGAAGGAGGTAGAAGAGGACAGAAGAGGGCAGAAGAGGACAGAAGAGGGCAGAAGGGGGCAGAGGACAACAAGAAAATGATTAGGTAATGTAATTTCGCAAACCGTTTCCTCTGCTTCGCTATATTTGCCGTGCGGTTGTGTTTTACGTTTAGGTTCAGGTTCTCTTTCTTATTTTTTTTTTTGGCTTTTTTTTTGTATTTTTTATCTTTTTTTCAGCTGCCTTTGCTGACCATCAGAAGCAAATGTCCATTTCAGCTGTCCATTGTTTTGTCACTTAAAAACACTTCACCTGGCAGTGGTTACCACAAAACAGCAACAACAGCAAGCAAAGCCGAAAAAGCACAAGAGAGAGAAAAATTATCCATGCCAACGCCTGTCCAATACACTCTGCACAGCTCTATGTGTGTGTGTGTGTGTGTGCTTTGGCATTTTCCAGTTATTTGCAGCATACTTATAGGCATTTGACAAAACTGTGACTGTGACTGTGACTGTGGCTTGTGCTGTTCGAATTGGAGTTGGAACTGGAGTTGGAGTTGGAGTTGGCGCTGCTATTTCACGGCTGGCTAAGCATCTGCAGCAATCTTGGCCAGAGCTGTAGCCACTTATTGGGGCGAAGGTAGAAGCTCGAGTTTAAGGTGGAGGCGAATTGGAGCTGCCAGAGTCGGCAAATGCCAGCATGTTTTGAGTTTAGTTTGAAAAGTAATCGAATGTTATAATTTCCATTAAACTGATTTCCCATGAGAAATGCAAGCCAAACAAGCCAAACAAGCCAAAGCCAAAGCCAAACCGAACCAAACTAGACCAAACTGTGCTCTGCACCTACAAACGTTGCAATCTTGATGAGTGTGTGTGGGTGTCGCCTGAAGCTGCGGCTGGCTGTTGAATGTTGAGCGGGAGTGGGGAGTGGGGAGCGGGGAGCGGGAAGTGGCCATGTGATGTGCATGCCCATGTCACACTAATGTACTGCGCGTCAGCTCAAAGGAATCGAATGGCAACCGAGCCAGACCAGGCCAAGCCAACCAAGCCAAGCCAGGCAAGCAGCCTGGCATTCCAGTTAATGGCGAGATGCATAAAAAGGCTGCGATTCTCTCCATGGACACGGACCTGGTCAGGGATTCAACTCGATTCAACTATTCAACTCGATTCAACTCGTTTCCATTCGCTGCACTGCCCCCTCCCCCTCAGTCCCCTCAGCATGCGTAGCAACTCTCGCCTCGTCTCGCCTCGCAAATGAAATATAAATTAAATTAAACTCCAAAAGAGCAAGACGCCTGCTCAGCACATACATAAATCAACAGCTCAAAGTGCAGGCCAAATGTCAGGCATCGTATCGATATGCAATTGCAATGCACACACCACACACCACACACACACACACACACGCACACAACACTCACATTGTATTGCATACTTTGTGGCAACGCCAGCGATCAGCTGAGGCCACAAAAGCTTCTCACGGGGGAGAAGTCAACAGCTGTGCATGGATCGATTTTATTGATGTCTAGAAGTTCTTATTGAATAGCATCTGCATGTGAAGGAATACTCTGATAGGCTCGATTAATCGATAGTTATTCAAGCAGCCAGATAATAAAAGAGATCATTGATCAGCATATAAAAAGTTATACTAGCTCTTTAAGAGAGTAAAGTCTACAACAGAAGATAAAACAAATCAATGTTTCTCAGTCTATTATCTAAAAAGTATCAAATTGAAAATCGATTAATCGATTTATTTCAAATACCTCGAAATATAATTATTTCTACAATAATTACATTAGCAACAATATAAGATTGCTTTTACTCAGGTTGATTCACTTATTTATGTCTATTTATTTATATTGAATATTTCAATAGTTGTTTAATTAATCGGTGCAATCGATGAATGATTTATCGAAAGCTTAAGAAGCTGATGGGCATGGATCGATTTTGTTGATGTCTAGAAGTTCTTATTGCATAGCATCTGCATGTGAATTAATGTGCTGATTTCCCCTCTAATTTGATAGACTCGATTAATCGATAGTTATGCAAGAGATCATTGATCAGCATATAAAAAGTTATACAAGCTCTTTAAGAGAGGAAAGTCTACAGCAGCAGATAAAACAAATCAATGTTTCTCAGTCTATTATTTAAAAAGTATCAAATTGAAAATCGATTAATCGATTTATTTTTGAAATACCTCCAGATAATTTTATTTATACAATAATTACATTAGCAACAATATAAGATTGCTTTTACTCAGGTTGATTCACTTATTTATGTCTATTTATTTATATTGAATATTTCAATAGTTGTTTAATTTATCGGTGTAATCGATGAATGATTTATCGAAAGGTTAACAAGCTGTTGGGCATGGATCGATTTTGTTGATGCCTAAAAGTTCTTATTGAATAGCATCTGCATGTAAAGGAATACTTTGATAGTCTCGATTAATCGATAGTTATTCAAGCAGCCAGATATTGCAAGAGATCATTGATCAGCGTATAAAAAGTTATACAAGCTTTTTAAGAGAGTAAAGTCTACAGCAGAAGATAAAACAAATCAATGTTTGTCAGTCTATTATATAAAAAGTATCAAATTGAAAATCGATTAATCGATTTCTTTTTGAAATACCTTCAGATATTATTATTTATACAATAAAATCATTAGCTACAATATAAGATTGCTATTACTCAGGTTGATTCACTTATTTATGTCTATTTATTTATATTGAATATTTCAATAGTTGTTTAATTTATCGGTGTAATCGATGAATGATTTATCGAAAGCTTAACAAGCTGTTGGGCACTTGGTAGAAACGACGCGGGCAGTGAATTTCTCAGTTTTTTCTTGTGATCGCCAGGGAGCACTTGGGTAAGTGAACGTGACAGAGAGCGAGAGAGAGGGAGAGAGAGAGAGAGAAGAGAGTGATATGCAGTAAAATGATGCCACGTACGTGTCTGATTTCTTTGTTTGTTTTGCGGGACATTTGGGCAAAGTTCTCATGCTTAGAGCATTGCGACAGCTCAGCTTAACGCTGACCGCCAGTTGAGGCAGAGTTGTAGGCAAAAGCCACAAGCCAGCGAAAGAGAGAGAGAGGCAAAGAGAGAGGGAGAGAGAGAGGGAGAGAGAGAGATATACTAAAGACAGATCGAGTGGCAATGGATTGCTGAGTGGAGCTGGGGGAGCTGGGGGAGCCTGGGTAAACTGTCACCTGCGTCTTATGCAAATCAGAGTCAAACAACAATAGCAGCAATGGTCAGGGAGCAGGTAACCAGTAGCCAGTAGCAGGTAACAGGTAACAGGTAACAACAACCCCTAACAATAACAAGCAACAACAGTAACAATAATAGCCGCTGGCAACAACAAACAACTGGCAATAATTTTCACATTTCCGTTACAAATAAAAACCTATTCACTTTGCTAATATGGCCGCAGCGATTCATCCGGTGCTGGCTGCGTTTTGGCTGCAGGTGCTTCAAAACTTTCCGCACGCAATGCAATAATTTGCGCAGCACCAGCGCTAAACTCTCTACGGCCAAGAATACCCTACAGTCGGCTTGACGGCCCCACCGACTGCGCCATTCGATAGAGACGACAAAACTTATTCAGAACTCGCTCAATATGTGAGCAGATGAGTCAGCCTAGGCAACTTCTCACTTGCGCCACGTATGGCCATGTCCGACTAGAACATACCCTAATAAACAAACAAAATAATATTCAAATTATATGCAACTATTTGTTATTTTTATTTTATTTAAAGTTGCAAATAATTTCCAAACATTTTGTAAATAATTTTAGCGTATATAAATAAATGAAAGGAGAAGTAAATAAAGCAAATACATTTCATAATTAGCAATTATATTTTTTGGATTTAAAATCATTTGTGCTTAATTCTAATATATTTTTTATTTGAAATTTAAGTATTTTATTTACTGAATATTTGAATCAATTTAAATGTTTTGGAATATATTAAGCAATTGCAATATTTTTTTTAATAAGTAATTAGCTTATCTATTTATTTTTATGATTTCTCGAAATGAATTTAAACTTTTTGTTGTTTATCTTTTAATCAAATTTTAAATGTGCAAATTCCAGTTAATTTGTGTTTAAGCAACAAATTGGAACTTGCCATCTGAAAAGTATATGAAACATATATTCATTAATGTAATTTTCAGCTCTTGTTATTAATATTTAATATATATTTTCAATGTTTACTAAATATCAGTTGCAGTTGCAGTTGCAGTGAATGCGACTTGGCGACTTGTTGGGCAATTGAAATGTGTTTCCTTTGTGCTAGCACAGTATCTATGCCATTTGTTTATATGTTAGTTAGTCAGTTAGTCAGTCAGTCAGTTGGACAGATGGACAGCTCGGACAGTTGGACAGTTGGGCGATGGGACGGACGGGCGAACGGACATTTGGTTGCATTTGCAAGTCGTTAAATGCTTTTGTTGCTCGTCATTGTCGTGGCGCTCACTTGCAACTGCAACACACTCTGGTTGTTGTTGCTGTTGTTGATGTTGTTGTTGCTGCTGCTGTTTGTTTCGTGTCGCTGGCATTGTCAATGCTTCGACTTCCTTCCGCTTTGACTAACAAATTTGCGTCGTGCATGCAGGCCAGGCAAACATAATCATCATTATTGCTGCAATCAGCATATTTGGCAGGCTTAAAGCAGACCCCCAACATTCAGACCCCTCGGACCCTGCTTAGCCGGCAGTTGCTGCTATTCCTGCTGGTTCCTGCTGCCTTCTGTTTGCGTCCTGTAGCTACACTTATTCTGTTCATCCTGTGGGGCAACAATAGCAACAAAAATAATAATAATAAAAAATAACGAAAACAAAAACAAAATAAAGCACGGAAGTATTGTAAATTTTATGCCCCTCGCTGCCGTTGGCTGCACTTGCAACAACAGCAACAACAACAATAACAATAACAATGAGAACGAGTACGAGAACGAGAACGAGAAGTAAAACTCTAGTGGCTATAGTCGCTTGCCATAGTTGTGGTTATGCTTAATATCCGTCATTAAAATTGTTGTTTGTGCTGCAACGTGTGCGCTGTGGTCGGCACTTTTGTGTGGCAGTGGCAAGCAGTGCGTGGGTGCAATATCGACTCTACACAGCGTGCCTCGGCCGCTTAGGCGCATCCTGCCACACAGCTGACTCGGCTTCATCGCTGCCTCCTTCAGCACTACTCCCTCCAATCGACTACACACACACACGAACACACACACACACACCTCTCTGGGTGTATGCAAATATGTTGCTTTGGCCAGGCGGCAGTGCATTGCACGATAAGAATCCATTGCGCAAAAATTAATTAGTCAATTTGCATGAAATTTATGTACAAAGCGCGAACAAACGAAACGAATTTTGATGTATTATGCACACATGCGGGGAGACACCCTAAAACATCCTAAAACACCACACAACCCCCACCACCCACTCCGGCCTCCGACCCACTCACCCACCTTAACGGAATAAGTGACTCTTGCTCCAGCAACTAAAAATGCAGCAAGTTGAAAACTCTTCTTCCAGAAGCTTCCAATGGCAAATACTTCCAGTTCGTTTGGTATTAAAGTCAAAGTACGTAAATAAAATATAGAAATAATAATAATAATGTATATAAATAAAGTATATTAATAATTAAGTCAAAGTACATAAATAAAGTTTATAAATAATAAAGTCAAAGTACATAAATAAGTTGTATAACTATTAAAGCAAATATTGAGAAAATATATATATGGTTTTGTAAGTGTTTATTTCATATTTTTAAGCTATTTTAAAGTAATTCAGCGTCGATTTTGAACATTTAAAAAGTAATACAAAAAAAATGCAATGAATTGAAAGATCGAACTAAATTTTAGAAATAATTAAATTATTTTTAAATACTTTTATATTGCTTTTAAATATTTTAATATATATCCATTTGTTTTAAAATATTTTTAAAAATTTATAAGTCTTTTTATATTTTTATTTTATTTTTTAAATTTTATTATATGTTTATATTAATATTCTTATAAATTTCTATTACTTTTTAAATATTTTTATATATTTATATTAGTATCTTTAAATATTTATATATATTCCAATTATTTTTTTGAAATATTTTTATATATTCATGTTATTTTGTACATATCTTTATTTTATTTTTTTATTTTTTAAATATTCTTGTATATCAATATTATTTTTTAATTATTTTTATACATTTATATTATATAAAAAAAAGATTTTATTATTTAACTATATTATTTTTTAATTATTTTTATTTATACACAAATTTTTTAAAATATTCTTGTATATCAATATTATTTTTTAAGTATTTTTATATATTTATATTATTTTGTAAATAATTTAATGTATTTCCATTTATTTTTAAATATTTTTATGTATTTATATTTTTATAGTTTTATATATTTTAAATTATTTTTATATATTTATGTATTTATTTAAATATTCTTTTATATTAATATTATATTTACCCTGTAAATGGATTTATTCGCTTTGTGCCAAAAGTATGTAACAGGCGGAAGTAGGTGTGGCAGACCCTATAAAATGTATCTATTCTTGATCAGCTTGAACTGCCGAGTCGAATGCGCCTTGTCCGTCTGCTTGAAAGCGTCGATATCCGCAACTATGAGAGATAGAGATAGCAAATTTAACATGTAGGTTCCTGATTCAAATTCTGGATACTGGATTACAGTCAGTATTTCTAAACATACACAGTTCTATCCAAACAAATGTTTAAATAATTATATTTTGAAGCAAATTTGAAAGTTTCATAAAGATCGAACCAGAAAGAAGAAAGTTATATAGAAAACAATGAAGTACACTTTGCATTCAATTGCTTCACTCATACATGAATACACATACATACTATGTATGTGCACACACATGGTACACACACACATACATAAAGCACAAGTGAACGTGAGTTCTTTGCAGGCTCATAATAGCGAGCTTTTGCGTATGTACACACAGTCGATCAAAGACTGAGCGTTATGTCACTTGGAGTTGATCAACACTATTAAATAGAATCACACTGAAGCTGCAAAGCCTAAACCTAATGTTATTAAAAATATAATAATATTTTACTAAGATATTTGTAATATTTGAAAGAGTTTGTGGCTCAAGATTTGGATGATTTTAAAATACAATTAGATGAGATGTTTTGCCTGAGTTGCCAGACCTGATTGCTCTGCTTTAAGTTTGCATTCGTTTTGGGAGGTTGCCACCTTTTTCGCTTACGTACGCAGCGGACATTAATTACTCAGCTTAGCCAACAAATTAGCAAATTTGCAGCAAACGGGGGAACAGAGGAAAAGCATTTGTCGTTGCGTGTGTGCGAATTGTTGCTGCCTCAAAACTAGGACGAAAATTAAAGGAAGGCGTACATACAAGTTACTGAGGATGGACAACGTCATTGAAATTAGCGATAGCAAACGCGAGGAAACCTCATCAACCTGTGAAGCATGTCAACATGTGGATCTTTAAGAAGTGCTCGGCGCAGAGCAAATTGTGGTAAAGGACGCAGCAACCATTGCTGAAGAAAACTGCTGATGAAACTGGGCAACGATCAACCTACGGCGCCGGATTTTCAAAACGCGCTCAAATTATATTCGAATGCTATCTCGAGATATGTTGATTCAGCTTCCTATTATGCTACATGAAATTTGAGAACCCGTGCGCCCGAGTGGTCAAAGGTTGCTTGGCATTGGAAGATATTATTGGGACCGAAGAGACCGTCAAGAGCGTCACTGAGCTGGAAGTGCAGAGGGTGGCGCTGGACGGTGAGCAGCAGGCGGTGCAGAGACTGCGGCAGCTGGAAACCACCACACAGAGCAACTGCAATTGCCAGGCGTATGGCAATGTGGCTTACTATCTGGACAGTGCAGATGTTGTCAGCTGCGGTATCGTCTGCTCAAAGGCGAGTGCCTGGGACGCTGTGTTGAGGCATTGGCTATCACTGTGGGCGTCGTGAAACTGGACAGCACCTCGGCAGATGCGATCTATGTGCGTGGTTTTTCCCTCTACTATACAGACAAGCTGGAGAAGGACATTCTGCACTTTGAGCGTGGTTTGCAATTGGATCCTGACCATCAAAAGTCCGCGCAAATGTGCAGCAAGTGCAAGCTGCTCAGGGAAATGAAAGAATATGGCAATATGTTATTCAAGGCTGGACGGTATCGCGAAGCGCTTTTTATCTACACGGATGTCCTTACGATTGAGGAACACAGCAAGGATATCTACTTAAAGTTGCTCAACAATCGTGCGCTGGCCAACACGCTTCCTGGAACTGAACTCACAGTATGTGAAGGCGCTGCTGTAAGGTGCCACAAGAATCTGTAGAAAATCGAGGAGGCGGTTTGCAGTTGGTGAAGACGCCTGAGATTAAACGATAGGGATTACTACAAAATATTGGGCATTGCACGTAATGCCAATGAGGAAGAGTTGAAGATGGCTTTTCGCAAAAAGGCTCTGGTCCATCAACCAGACAGACATGCCGGCAGCAGCCTTGAACTGTTTCAAGATGTGGAGATCAAGTTCAAGTTCAGTCGGCGAAGCCCACGTAATACTCTCGGATGCATGCAAAATGGGAGATTGAAGATGAAGAGCAGACTGACTTCGATCCCAATTCAGAGTCGGTCGCACTGCCTCCCTTAACTTTGAGTACTGAGCATCCAGGGCCAGCCCAAGATGATGACGACGACGTTAAGATCTCTTCTGACCAGAGCGTCATCGCCATCGATCACATCGATCTCAATTGCGGCAACTCACGCACAAATCAAAGCTTCTGCATTTTGCACATTAATTTTGCTTTGTGTCAACTCAATTAATTGATTACTTACAATGCGATCAGATTCACCAGATTCCTGCTCTTTCTTTCTTCTTTTCTTACTTGCTTGATCATTTAATTATGGATTTAGTGAAAGAATGTCTAATCCCACAATTGATACACAAAGTTTGACAACAAAACACTTTCAGCACATGAAATAAATATTTTATAATGGAATTTTTATGACAACAAATGCATCGCATACAAAGCTTCAATAAAAATGTAAAGATTTCAGTTAAATTTGAAAATGGTTTTGAGTCGAGCAACAAATTGTTAAAATATTCAGTAAATACTATTTAATTATCATATAATTAATGTTATATCAGTTAATGAGCTCTCCATACATTTCAGAGCTTCAGAAGAAACCAGTAAACCAAAAATCAAAAGAGAATTGGAATCGTTTTCTGATTGTTCCAGCCGGAGTTAGTTCGGAATCTAGTTCACAAATAGAACAATTTTGATCCTGTCTGCTGTCACATGGAATCGTAGCAAGTTGACTTATGGAAGTGAAGTTGACCGAGAAATCATTGTAAGCAAAGTTGAAGTCAGAGCAACATCTTCTCAGCATAAATTCGAAAACGGAAAAAAGCAAGGTAAGTGCAGGGAAAACTAAAGAAAATGAAAATGATATTGTTAATGTGAATTGCAGCTGCTGATTATTATAATTAATTGTTGATTGATAATTGAACTGCATTTATATCCACAGAAAATGCCTATGCACTGGGATGTGAAATGCGATGGATGCGAGAAGACCAGCTTGGTCTACTATCGGTACAAGTGCCTGCGCTGTGCCAACTATGATCTGTGCGATGCGTGCCATGGCAACAAGGTGGAGACGGGACGCCATAGCAAGACTCATCCGTTCCAATGCCTCTTGGATCGGGCGGCACGTGAGTTGTTCTTTGATGGCGAGCAGATACCAGAGCTGTGCGCCGACAGCTTCACGTGCCCCATTTGTGGCAAGATGGGGCATGCCTTCAAGGAGCTGGTGAAGCATGTGCAGTCCGAGCACCGTGGCGATAACACCACTGTCATCTGTCCGCTCTGTGCCGCTGTTCCCTCGGCGGACACGGTGCGTATGAGTAATCTGTTTAACCATGTCTCCATCATGCATGGCACAGGCATTTTGCGCATCGGCGGTGGTGCTGGCAGCAATCGGGTGGTGCACACCACCACAGACTTTGATCTGCCAGCAGTTGGACGCGATCGTGCTCACGGTCGTGGTCATGGTCGTGGTCCCGGCTCTCATGCTCATGCTCATACGCATGCTCATACTCATGGTCATAGTCATAGTCTTGGGCGCAGTCTTGGCCTCAGTCTGGGCCAAGCATTTGGCCAAGGGCACAGCCAAGATCATGGAAACGCTCGTGTGCCCGGCTACTGCACCGCATCCCCCTGGTCGAGGGGCCTGGGCAGCAGCGCCTCCCTGGACGGCGCCTACTACTCGCCCTCATCCTGGGTGGCCGATCAAAGCTCCCTCAGCGGCAGCATGCACACCATGCGCGACGCCGACCTCGATCTGAGCAACATGTCGGAGCTGCTGCGTGCCGAATTGCAGGAGGTTGCCCATCCGAGTCCTACAGAGCCACCGCTCGCCGCTGGGGAGGTCTACAGCCAAACCGATTCCGATGACTCCACTACCGATGGTGCACGCGTCTAAGAGATCCTTAGACCCAATTGAACAGACTTCCTACCCATTTCTGTTCAACATTGCTCGCATTATCAACTACTGAAATAAATAATGCGAAGTAACATGTATATTAGAGTTAATTAATGTCCTAATAGATGTGGATGCTTCGCTCGCACCTCGTCCAGCCAAGAGGCTGTCAACCTGGCAGTCAGAGGACCTACATGCTTGAAGGCAGCGCCTCGACAAAGATGCTTAAGTAGTATACAATGTGTACCCTTTTGCTTGGCCCGAGATTGCACCACGAGCAGGAGCAGCTCCTCCGCTGGGGTAATCGATGAAGATGTGCCTGTCGTGCTTAGCATCCAATGTTTCCCTTCTACACTTTTTCCATGCTCGACTGGAAACTAATTACAAAAGTAAGCGTCGCATTCGGCAAACTTTCAAATGCGCTTTCTTTCCCCCTCACTCTCTCTCTCTCTCTCTCTCTCTCTCTTTCGTTCGCACTCCGCTCTCTGTCTAGCTGGTGTGCCTTAGCTCACAGTATGCTGTAGCTCTGGCCATGTCGGAGTGAAGTGTCTCCGTTGCTGTAATCGGCTTAGAGGTGAAACCTTTTGTCATTATAAAAGGATTTCAAGCTTGACAAAATTTCCATTTGTTGCGATTTGGCCCCAACACATATACAGAGAGAGGGAGAGAGAGAGAGAGGCAGAGAGAAAGGGAGAGAATTGGGCGCAATGTGAGAAAGGAGGAAGTAGGCAGTACGTGTGTGTGTGTGCGTGTGTGTGTGTGTGTGCTGCTTAGTTAACTTTTAGCTGGCAGCATCACCGGGTCTTTGATTTTGTTCAAAGAAATTAAGATTCAAAAACCGATAGCATGTTTTGTTGCCAGGCCAAGCCAGGCCCAATTATAAAGCGGGCCAGAGTCGCCTCATTCTGTGTGCTGGGCCCCTGCTCAGGTGAGCCGAGTACTGACTACGCCTGTCAGTGGGTAGCAAAACATTTGATATAAATTGCCAATCGAACTAGATAAAATCAGTTGTGTAAATAGTGGAAAGGCGCAGATAGGCCACGTTGTATTCTGTCTTCTGTCTGCTGTCTGTTGTCTGTTGTCTGTTGTCTGATGGCAGACTAAAGCGAGCCAAACCTGAGCCACATCAAATCAAATCAAATCAAATCACAACAACAGCAACAAAATACCAAACCAAACAAAACAAAGTAGGCAAACCTGGCCCACGCTTTGATCTGTGCGCTGCGTGCGTGGCTGATGAGTTGCCCAGATACGTAGACATTGTTCCAGCCATCGACATTGGCATCAGCATCAGCATCCACAGGAACATCGACATCGACATCGACATCGACTTCGACATGGACATCGACATGGACATGGACATGGACATGGACATCGACATGGACTTGGACATGGACTTGGACATGGGCGAGACGCAGCTGCCTGCAGGTCGTTATGGCTAATGAGTATTACGAGGCATCGAGACGGGCCAAGTACTCGCACTCGCACTCGTACTCGTTCGCTGCGAAAGGGGTTGCTCCTTGAGATGGATGCGTGCGCAAACTGCAAATCGCTTTAATTTTAAATGGACAAACTGTCGTGAGCGGCGTGACACGACGAGGCACGCTTGCCAAACTGCAATTGCGAGTAGCTCCTGAGGGTCGTGCGTGCTGAGAGATACCTTGATTGATAATTCAGAAGAGTCGTGACACGCTACACACATTAGGTTTACCCCTTCACTTTCGATAACTGCAGCTCCCCCATTTCCCGACGCTTCCTCCCAACACGAGCAATTGAATCACGCGCACATCTCCAATGAAGACAGACGCCTCTCCTGTCGCTGCTTTTGCCAGCGTTACGCATTGATATGACAATAAAAATGAACGACTTTGGTTTTAGATTTTGCGACTTTGCCTTTATATCTAACCACCCGTTGTCTCCCCCCGCACCGCTACAATTTGGAGTTGGGTATGGTTGGGGTTTTGGTTTTTGGCCAGCCCACAAGCTGGGGAAATGCTTGCACAATTTTTAATCATGGCGAGGCGAGGAGTTTGCTGCGAGCTTCGGCTGTTCCTGCTGCTCCTGTTCGCAGATGCCCAGCTTCCCAGTCTCCACTCTCCAGTCTCCGGTCTCCCGTCTGGTCCATTGTTTGTGTTGGCGACACATAAACATGTATGCGCCCAGCCTGTGGCTGCGACTCAGGCTTACCCAACGATTGGCAATGGTCTTACAAGGGGGTATAGGACATTGGGACATTGGGACATTGGGATATTGGGATACTGTGATACTGGGATGAGGGAACCTGACCAGTTTATTGTTGCCGTTGTATGGCTTTTAGTCCTTTATCTTGTTTCTAACTCATTGGATCGCAAAAACGGTCTCGTGTTCACCTTAATTGGGGTAAACATAAGTTCTGATTGGCCGCCAGGGCGGCCGCTTTTGTATCGCTTGAGCCTTCAGGACGCATACCAAAGAGTTTTTCCCGCCGACCTGCGACGACGACATTTTCCCAGTGCTCTTTTTGCGCTCTTTTCCAGCTTGCTTTCTTTCTTTCTTTCTGCACTTTTTTTGTATGCTTTCTACTTGAACTTGCTCGCCGTCGTCTTCTATCAGGCAAACCCAATGGCTAAAATAGCAATCCCAAAAGTCGAAAGTCGAAAGTCGAAGACGACAACGCTGCTAACATATCCAATTAGATGGCAGCCAGCCCAGTGAGTGGCAAGGGGTGTACGGGGGAGGAGGGAAGTCTTCACTCCCTTCACCCCCCACTTAACTTCTTTACTTCCTTACCCGCTTAACCTGAATCGACTCGACTCGAAGCGCATAGAATGCCATTGTTGCCGGCGCACAGATCACAAAAGCGAGATAAAAATTGTTGAACGTGTAATTTTTATTTATTGCATACAATTTTTAGAACAAATGACAGACAAAAGGTTCTCACAGCGAAAGGCAGCCGAAAAAACTGGGTGAAGGCGAAACGAGAAAGCAGGCAGCCAACAAGAGTGGTTGGACGTCTGCCTGTGTGGGTGGCCCAAAGGGATTGCAAAGCGGAAATTTCATTGCCTACATTTGAGCGCGCGCGCCACGTAATGTATGCATTTGCCTCCCCCTCTGTCTGTCTTTCTCATTGTGCTCTGCGAGTGTCTGTATGAAAATTAAATTTTCTACTTCAAAAGCTAAGCGACGTATGGACGACGGACGAGCGGATGGACGGACGGACGTACGGAAACAGCAGCCACAGACCGCATGAGCCGACCTCGTCTCAAGCTCCCCTCAAAAACCGAATTGAAAAAGCGTTTAGGCTATTGTATTAGTATGTGTGTGTGTGTTTTGTGTGTGTGTGTGAGTGGGGGGCAACTAAATGATGGGGAAACTATAAAAATTTACATAACAATAATAAAAGCAAAGGCCAAAACGGCGCAAAGCCAAAGAAACGAAAGACATTTATTCATTTCTGTTTTGAAATTAGCATAAAAGTAAAACTCACACACACACACGCACAGCAGCTTTGCATACATGTTCGTATGAGGCGCTGCAGCTTACAAACAAGCGAAAGAAAGAGAATGTAAACGAAAGAGCGAGAGAGAGAGGGTTAGAGAGAGAGAGGGTAGGGGTCGCTGGCTACGCACAATCAAAGCCTCAGCTTTGACGTTGCGTCGTTGATAAGCGTGAAAAACGTGCAAATTTTAATAAAAGCAAATGAGCCGCAAAATCATACAAAGCAACAAAAACAACAACAACAACAGCAGCAACAACAACAGCAACAACAACAATAAGAAGAGCAGCACAGCAACAAGATTAACAACAACAATGGCAACTGACTGAGGGACAGGCAAATCAGTGAGAATGTATGCCACAGTTTTTGTCTGTTAATGTCTTAACTTTGTCACGATGATTGTACGCACACACACGTACCCACACACACACACGCACACACACACACACACACACAGACAGACAGACAGACAGACAATGCGGTTTGGCATTGTAATGTATGCGACATTTTTAAAAATCTTCAGCTTTGCCACAGCAAGACGAACCAAACATGTGAGTATGAGTGTGAGTGTGAGTGTGAGTCTGAGTGTGAGTGTGAGTGTGAGTGCAAGTGTGAGTGTGAATGTCTGTCTGAGAGTGAGTTGGAAGGTTTGCCACAGTATATCGGCTACTGTCAACTGTTTGTCGCCAACTATTCAGATTTATTGCTCATCGCTCTTAACTTCTTCTTAACTCTTGCACTTCTCTAACTAATTCTAATCGAATTCATATAAATCAAACTACAGTCAAGCCTCGCTAACTCAAATTGCCCAGATTGATATAGCTAATTTGATGGCTTTAAAGAACACTTGCAGTTCAGTTAAGCAAATGCAAATTTTAGCGAAAGTCTTTAAAGAAATTTCAGTTTTTCCATCGAGTTTACTTTAATTTAAAGATAAATTTATATTTTCAACTTAAAGTCTTCAAAGATTATTTACTGTTAGTTGTTTTTTCCGCATTTTTGGGGAGGAAATGTTTGACATTTCATTAAGAATTTGCAAATACTTTATGACATTGATTTATTTGGCAAACTTGATATTTCGAGAAAGTTTTTATTACCAAATGTAGCGAAAAATATTTAAAAATGTGGACAGAAACAGGTAAGAGCGCTACAAACGAGCTGCTCGACTATTAGATACCCCATCGAATAAGAAACGAGCAAAAAAGTATATTTAAAATATTGAATAAATCTAATGAACTTGCAGGTGGAGCTAACATCGAGTGAACTCGACTGTGAGAGACTCTGTACTTATTTAATAAATCAAATAATATTAAGGATGCTACCCAGAAATATCAATTTAAAATATAGAATAAATCTAATGAACTTGCAGGTGGGACTAGTATCGAGTGAACTCGACTGCGAGAGACTCTGTACTTATTGTGTAACTCAAATAATAATAATAGAATAAATCTAATGAACTTGCAGGTAAGGCTAGTATCGAGTGAGCTCGACTGCGAGAGACTCTGTACTTATTGTGTAACCAAAATAATATTAAGGATGCTAACCAGAAATATCAATTTAAAATATTGAATAAATCTAATGATCTTGCAGGTAGAGCTAGAATCGAGTGAGCTCGACTGCGAGAGACTCTGTACTTATTGTGTAACTCAAATAATATTGAGGATGCTACGCAGAAATATCAATTTAAAATATTGAATAAATCTAATGAACTTGCAGGTAGAGCTAGAATCGAGTGAGCTCGACTGTGAGAGACCCTGTACTTATTGTGTAAATCAAATAATATTAATGATGCAACGCAGAAATATCAATTTAAAATATTGAATAAATCTAATGAACTTGCAGGTAAGGCTAGTATCGAGTGAACTCGACTGCGAGAGACCCTGTACTTATTATGTAAATCAAATAATATTAAGGATGCTACCCAGAAATATCAATTTAAAATATTGAATAAATCTAATGAACTTGCAGGTAAGGCTAGTATCGAGTAAACTCGACTGCGAGAGACTCTGTACTTATTGTGTAAATCAAATAATATTAAGGATGCTACGCAGAAATATCAATTTAAAATATTGAAAAAATCTAGTGAACTTGCTGGTGGGGCTAGTATCGAGTGAGCTCGACTGTGAGAGACTCTGTTCTTATTGTGTAACTCAAATAATATTAAGAATGCTACTCAGAAATATCAATTTAAAATATTGAATAAATCTAATGAACTTGCAGGAATCGAGTATCGATTGAACTCGACTGTGAGAGACTCTGTACTTATTGTGTGAATTTGCCAATTCAGTTGGCTTTATTCCCTCGGGCAACTGGACCAACACTTGGCATATGCCATTAGATTTAGTAAAACTTAGAAACATCGCAAATCATTAACAATATCATCATTAATACCTTCTCAAAAAACAAGCTCAAGCTGTAAACAGCAAATAATTGCTCAGTGTATATCGATTTTATAGTTATTCAGAGTGCAAAAGTTGTCAAAATTGATGTATAAAACATGCTTAGCAAGTCAATGGCGAAAGTACACTTCATATGCAGATCGATTTGAGTTTGATTGACCTGCGGTTGCGGAGAGTCGAGGCAGAGTTTTTACAATATAGTTTTTCGAAATAAATTTGATGCTGTGTCTGTCATTTGCATTGCCCCCTTGAACCCCCGAACCCCCGAGCCCCTCGCAGCCGTTGTCAGCCCCTTTTTTGGGAACTGAAGTTGAGGCCCTGTGGCCATTTTTAGTTGCCCCTCAGCACGTTTAGCCGTTGTTGCCTCATCCTTTAGTTGCGCAATAAATTTCATTGCCGTTTGCCCCTAAACAGCTCTCCCGGCAGCTGTCGCGCTTAGTGTCCTGTTTGAAAATATGTTGCATGTGTTTTTATTTTATGTTTTTTTTTTATTTTTTTCATCTTTGTTGCCGCTGCTCTTTTAGCTGCTGGACACGATGTCAAGGGCACGAACTAACCCGAAATAAGGCGAGGCCCAGGGCAACTTTTGGTGGACACACACGCACCTTTTTTTCCCAGTTTGTTTCCCCTTGATGTTGTTGTTGTTGTTGTTGTGAACCCGCACATGGTAGTGGCAATTCTGGAGCCGCAGTCTTTCTGTGTGCTTTGCGGCAAGTTGTTAAATGGCACTGACACTTGCCTGCCCCGCGTCCCGTGCTCCATTCCACTTATAAATATTTATATGTGCTCTATGTGAAGGTATATGTGTGTGTGTGTGTGTGTGAATGTCTGTGTGTTAGTACACACTTTTTTATGCCAGCTGTCCTTCAGCTCATAATCCTTTTTTATTGCAAATGACCACGCTAACTCGATGCTCCACACCGGTTAAGGTAAGTGGGGCACAGAGAGGTTGCCGGGCGGCGATGGGAAGCGGGCGGATAAGGGTTAAGGGTAAGGGAGTGCCAGCTGTTTGGCATTGGAGGAGGTGGCTCATCAACAAGTTCATTTTACGGTCAATTCATTAAAAAAGTTTTTCACTTTTTTCGACCATTTTATTACAATATTTAGTTTGTCACATCAACATGTGTGTGTGCGAGCGTGTGTGTGTGTGTGCGAGCGTGTGTGTGTGTGTGCGGGTGTGTGACCCTCATTTGCTGACATTTAGTGGCAGTTTTCAACAACAATGTCAACGTCCATGCGTCATGCTAAACGCTTTTGTTGCCTCCACGCCAACCTATGCCGCGTCAAAATATTGTTTTCTTTCTCGCTCTCTCTCTCTCTCTCTCTCTCTCTGTCTCTCTTGCGCTCTTCTGCTTTGTTTTTTACCCTTTTATTTATTTATTTAATTTACGCCTGTCCTCTTATTTTTTGTTCTTCTTGTTGTTGTTGTTATATTTTATTTTATTTGTTTGTGTGCTGTGTTGGCTTTAATTTTATGATTATTGTTCTTTTTTCTCTCCCACTCCACCTCCCCCTCGCCATCGTTCGCTCGCCAGTTGGAGCCCAGCCCTAACCGCGGTCCGTTCATTTGCTTTTTTTCTGGTTTGAGCTCTTTTGTTCATTTCTTAAGTGGCGCTTTATAATGTTGACAGTTTTATTGGGGCGCAAAATGTTGGTCATTTCGGGGACAGTGAATGGGCCTCCCTTGGCATTGGCAATGGCATTACAATTGGCATTGGCAGTGCCATTGACATTGGCCGGTTAAAGGGCTGCTATGCAAATAATTAGGCTAATCAACGATCAGACTCAACTAACAATACTTGGCTTACAACAATCTGATGCACAAAATGCAACTTAATCGCACACATAATGAGCTTTACTGTGAGGGCTTAACGATGAGCTCCCATTGCATCAGTTCAGAAAGTCAGACAGATTCAATAGACAAGCGAGACAATGAAATCGACAACGGCCATTGAGACGGGGTAATTGTTTCTTTGACGCTCAACCGCCTTAAACAAATACTTCCATTGGTAATTGTTTGCACATGACTCCGTGTAATAAGATAATATATATTTGAATTATATTATTAATAATATTAGCTATTAAGCACTTGGAATAAATATCTACAGATAAGCTTCAGGAGTAATTATACCAATTATATAAGCTATAAAAATAATGCAAGGACTTAATTAGTCCGTTTAATACTCATACAATTTGCCTAACTGGTTTCATGTGTTTTCTGTTTACGTTTACTTTCACAGATGCAAAATGCGCATATAAGATGCATTTGCAAGTCTAATTAATCTCTCTTTCCCATTAATAATCAATGAAATAAAATTATTAAAATTCTCTTGGCTTATGAAATAAACTAAAATCCCAATTTATGATACTTTCTCCTAATTGTGATTCAATCGATATGAATTATAAATAAATGCAATTTGCATGAGCTTAAAATGAGATTAAATATCGCCTAGACTTAGGTTGCTACAGGGTATTTAGTCTTCGGCATCTTGAAGATAACCATATTTTCTTATTAATAGCGATTAAATGAATAGCATAATTCTCACCGAGCACATAATAAACTTCCATCAATCGCAGAGAAAGTGCAAGGAATTTATTATGCTTAGTTGCGCTGGAAAGTATGCTATAAAATCTGCAATTGAATTGCTGCTAAAGTGGTGAATGAATTCAGTGCAAAGCAGCAGATGCCCCCGACTATTAATAGACTGTGAATTTCAATTAAATCAAATTGCATAAATGCAGAAATATGTGCAGATAGATATGTGTGTAGAAATATATTCAATATTTAAACGAATTTCGAGTTAAATTCATAGATAAATATGCAATTTTTTTAATTTGTTGGCAAATATTTTGCTAATGGAAAATTGCTCGTGTTAATATTTGATAACTTATTTGCCGTCTAGTTAAGTCATCAACAATATAAATGTGAACTTACACACACATATGTGTGTGTGTGTGTGTGTGTGTGTAGATACACACAGCACACAGTCATTTGGCCAAAAAATTCCATCTAAATCAATAAATGTTGCGGCAGCGCTAAGCCAATGAATACCATAAGGTTTACAAAATTTGCAATTACATCAACAACAACAACAAGAACAACAACAACACTAACTGCAATAACAACAACAGGAGCAGCAGGAGCATTATCCGGTTTCATTGCAGTTAAAAGATAAATGCCTGGACAGCCAACTTGCACTTGGCCATTGAAATCCCAACGACGGCAGTTGCTTAAAAACTTTACAGTTGAGCTCTGTGGCAAGCTGACTGAGCTCGAGTCGACACCCGGCCGGGGGGAGTGGGGGCATGGGGCAGCGGGTTGCCTGCAAGTTGTGCTCTTGCCACATGCACAACTTCATTTTCAGCCGAACAGCAGCAACACCTGAACTTTCCACCCACAGAGGGAGTCGACTCAAAGTGCAAAGGCAAACTTTAACAAGCAACTAATGTGCAGCGGCTTCAGCTGGGGCATGCAGCAGGGCGGCAGGGCGGCAGGGCGGTCGTTGTCGTTTGTCGGAAGGCAGTTGCCGAGGGGGGCGTGTCAACTATCATATGTATATGCGCAAATACCCAAACTTGTAGTAGTAATAGTAATAGTAGTAGTTGTTATTGCTGTTGTTGTTGTTGTTGTTGTTGTTGCTGTTGTTGCTGTTGTTGTTGTTGGTCGTGCGTGCCAACATTTTGGGTTCTGTAATAACTTTTTGCCATACATCACCGCAACGTTGTAAAATGTTGTTGAATATTTTTCTATTATTGAGGCGCCGATAGCAACCCTCCTCCCTCCGTGCTACCCGCACCACCTCAGCTCCCCCCACCCTCAGCAGCCCATCTCAGTTTATGCCTTGGCCCAATCAAACTGAAGCCGGCATTTGATTTTCAGTCGAGTCGACGAGAAACTCGCACAATTTTCTTTTTAATTTTACAAAATGCCTGCCGACGTCAACGTCGCTGTCGCTGTCGCTGTCGCTGTCGACGCCTGCCGGATGTTTAGTGCAACTTGCTGCACCCCCGAAAAACTTTAACATGGAACTTGGTCGAACTTTCCTGCCTCCTGACGCCCTTTTCTCTCACTCTCTCCTCACTCTCTCCTCTCTCTCTCTCTCCGCAGCAAGCAACTTCAACATTTTGTCGGGGTTGTCGTGTATTATTATTTTATTTTATATTTTTTGTTGCTGCGCAAATTTGTTGCTCTTGAGAAAGTGCCAGGTGGTGGGAGGGGGGATAACTGTGTGCTTGCTGTTTATGATAAAGTTGGCCAGACGTGCATATACCCATTAGTTCATTAGCTGCTTTAGTAGAAGATAACGCAAGTCTGCCATTGAGATTTATAGAACTGTTGGCGAAATTTGTTGCTTTGCAAATTGAATGGTTTTGACAGAGTGTCAGACAGACTAGCAGATACTCATTAGTTGCCAAGCTTGAACTACACTCAGCCAAAAAGTTGTTCTCTTTTTAATTTTACTTGTTTTTGTTGTTGCCAAATGATGGCAAATTGAATTCGATTAATAGTTAGTGCGATATACTCGCTTGGCTACTTAAAAACAGGGTAGAATGCGAAGTGAGTCTAGCAACAATATAAATACAATGAGTTTTATGACTTTGCCGTGTTTCGAAATTTTATTGGTGCAGTTCGCGGAGCCGTAGTCGTAGTCGTAGTCTTCACCGGCAAAGCTTCGCCCAGGAGAAAGTTGCAGTTAACGGCTTAAGCTGGCGAGTTCCGTTAATAAGCCAAGAAGACAGAAGACAGCAGTCGGAACATAGAAGACGGAAGACAGTAGACAGAAGATGCAAGACGTCGGATGGAAGATGGAAGATTGAAGATGAAATGTGTTTACTTTACCCACCATCCACCATCCACCATCCACCATCCACCATCGTTGAACGGATGATTGAGTGTGAATCGTTTTTGTTCTCTTTTCGTTTTGGACGGGGAGAAGATTTGGAGTGTGGACTAAGTTGGTTTACTTAGTCGTTTGGTTAGTTAGTTGGCCGCTTTTGGGGCTGCCACGAATCATCGACATGTGCCAGAGTTTGAATGAAAGTTTTCTTTTTGCTTTGCACAACATTCACTTTGCTTTTGGAAAATTCCTTGCTCACCTTCGTGCGACACGCAGAGGCAACTGGAGGAGCAGCCAACAAAAATGTTATGCCTGTCATTAATTTTGTGCAGTTTGCAGTTGCGTTCCAAGCCAATCTTTCTATACGGAAGCAGCAGTGGAGGGGGGGGGGGAGGAAGTGGAAGAGGGAGTGGGAACTGTGTGAGCTTCACATATTTGCTAACTCGTCCTGTGTGAGTTCGTTTAGCGTATTAATTACAAAACCTGAAGACATCCGAGCTCAGGAAACGGTACTCAAAGGTCTTCGTACCTCTGCCCGTTCCCCTTCCCCTTCCCGTTCCCCTCCCCGTTCCCATTCCCGTTCGCTCACTCCGTCTGCTTCTGTGAGCTGTCACTCGAGTGGACTCAGGGCTGTCGCCAACTTTGTGGCATTCAACGTCGAGTGGCGAGAGGGATATGTTGCAGAGTCCAAATCAAACATGGATGGTAATTATAAGCAGAACGCTGATGCCTGTCACCATCAATGTCCGAGCTGCGGATGCTGCCCAACAGAACTCATTTGTTTACGATTCCTTTGATGCCTCCACTTGACTGTGGCCCTGCCTGACTGATTGACTGACTGACTGACTGACTGACTGACTAACTGAAGCCTTGACTGACTCAGTCAAAACGAAGGCGGACTGAAGTTGATTAATGAGCGGCGCGGCGACAGCTATCGATTCATTTGTTTTGCGGTTTGACGTAATGTGATAAAGGCGAGTGACAAAACCAAAAAGGAATGCAACAACAAAGAAAGCAAAAAAAAAACAAAAAAACACAAGCCAAACTGAATATAAAAACGTAGGCAACGCTAACGACAACAGACAACAGACCTCGAACTGTGGACAGTGGACTGTGGACTGTGGACTGTGGACTGTGGATTGCGGACAGATACGAAAACCAGACGTATAAACACTTATTGCTGCCACTGTGTCTCTTCGCCAAGCACATATTTATTGCTTCCCCCCTTCTTTACCCTACCACCCTCAGTGCTATCTGTCCCGTATTCTCAGGGGAACACTTCAAGGACCAAACTCAATTCGCGTCAAATAATATTGAGCACAAACTAAAGTCTTCGTCTCCATTAAATTTCTTTAAATAAATAAAAAAATAAGAAAAAAACGAGTAAATCAGCCACCAATATTTATTTAATAATATTTTAAATTAATATATCTATAAAATGAATATATTTTTATTTAACACATGCATTGAGTAGGGGAAGAACGACAGATCTTTCTTAAAACAAGTCAGGCAGCTGCAGTCGCACTACGACTGTGGGAGACTCTGAACTAATCGGGGAAAGCAAAAAAATTAAGTAATATATATTAGGATTAACTTCAATAAATACTTTTTATATCATTTTGTCGCTGCTCGAATTCGCTTCCTATTAAGCAAATATAAAAGTAAATTTAAATGCCAAATAAGCTTAAGCAATGTTCAACTCATTATCGTTCGTTCTTGGAAGAGAGCAGCAATAGTGAGTGAACGCGCAAGAGCGAAGAAGGGGAAACAAACAACCGTTACTTTTTTTGCGCGTTGCTGTGTATACACGTATAACTGTAACTGTACAGCGCGCGTCTGTTTTTACTGAGATGCTTATTATGAAAACTATGCTGACAAATCAATTGGACGGACAGACGGACATGGCTATATCGTCACGGCTGTTGATGCTGATCAAGAATATATATACTTTATAGGGTCTGCCACGCCTCCTTCTGCCTGTTACGCACATTTCGCTTTCGTCAAACCTAATAGACTGTGAACTTTTAGTTCAGAGTCTAAATACTCATAGATCTCTCTCAGCTTAAGCGAACTCTCTGCAAGATATAATATTAAGGAGCTTTTTGTTTTATCTTATTGCATAATGAAGGTAATGCAACCATTTAAATCTATTAAGTAGATAAAATACGCTACTAATTGAATGCTTACATTAATTTTAACAACAAGTTGCGACTGCTTGCGTCTGTCATCTGCATATAGAGATCACAAAGTGGAGATCAACGGGTCTGGCATGACTTAAAGATAAGAGCACTCATTACACTCAACTAAGTTTGAGTGTATCTAGTGAATGAGTGTGCAAGTGTGTGAGTGTGCGGGTGTGGGTGTGGGCGTATCAGATAGATGGTATTCGAGTGAGGCAAAAACATGTTATGTCCTTGCTCGTAGTTGTTTACCACCTGCTGTGGCATTCTCATCGTCGTCGCATTTCAACATTTTGCCGCAGGCCAATAGATCTCGGGACATGCGGAGGGCAAAGGAGCCAAGGGGCGGGACAGTGTATATATATATATGTGTGTGTGTGTGTGTGTGTGTGTGTGTGTGTGTGTGTGTGTGTGTGTGTATTTGCCTTGGCAACTTCACGCTGAGGTTTCGTTTTAATAAGTTTAACAAGTTTCTTGGCATAATTTGCGGCTAAGACTTGAAGGCAAAGTCGCGCGAAACGAAACGGAACGAAACGAAACGAAACGAAACGTAACGAAATGTGTTGCATAGGCCAAGACGTCAGGGCCAGGCCAAGACAAAACTAACTGCAGCTGAGTGCCAACAGTTGTAGCTGCTGTTGCTGCTGTTGTTGCTGTTGGCCAGGCCATCCTCTGCAACAGGTCCAGCCAAGAGTTTCAGCTCCTCGCAACATTCACATGGCATGCTCACGTTGCCAGAACCGTTGTCGTTGCCGTTGCCGTTGCCGTTGCTGCCACTGCTGATGTTGCTGCTACTTGCTTCTGCCTCTTGCCGCACACTTTGATATACGATACGAATGCTGTTCATGCTGGCAGCGCTGCACAGTGGATCAAAGCGCATTTGATTACGTCGCCTATTACACAACGAATTCCGTACGATTCTCAATGTGCAATTTACGCAGTGTTGGTCAACGCTTTCGATGTTGTGTGCACTTAATTCAATGTTGAAATATCTACAGGTATTCTTTTAGATTTGTATTTAAATAGCGAACTACAGCATAGTGTTGGTAAACGCAGTGTGCTTGATAGCTTAAAGTATGCAAAATGTACACCCTAAAGATATCCAACGTCAACATTTAACTTTAAAAATATTTTAAATAAATATTATTTTATTTAGGTAATTTTACAGTGTTGGTTAACTTTGAGTGCTGAAATTGATAAATCTGTATATCCGTACAGCAAAGATCTTTATATGTAGAATATTTTTTTAGACCTATATATATATTATTCAAATATGCAAATAGTAAAATTAAATTTTTATAGTGTTGGTTAACGTTAAATGTTGGAAATATTCAGTTGAAAATGCAGAAAATTGACACTTTAAAGATGGTCAGAGTCTTATAAAATTATTTAAGATTATTTTGTTGGTAATTAAATTTATTTTTTTCAGTGTTGGTTAACGTTGAGTGCTGGGTATTGAAAATTCAGAATATGTTTCTCCCTAAGATATACAAATCAAATATTACTTTATTATTTGAATTACCAATTTGCAGCTTTACAGTGTTGGTTAACGTTAAGTGTTGGAAATACTCAGTCATTTATATTCGTATAATAAAATTATATTTTGCAGTGTTGGTTAACATTAAATGCACCAAGATTTAAATTTAAATTATACAAGTTTTTGCTAATTCAAAATCTAAAGCGCAACGTAGAATAAGAAATAAATTAATAAAAATTTGTTAAATAACTTTTGAATTTTTTATTGCAATTGTTTTTTATTTTTCTTAATGTTTAACCCACTGTGAACGTTTTCTAATTTCAGAGCCCGGAACTGTTGAGAAATTCCACGCGGCAACATACTTTTGTTCTTATCAGCCCAGCAGCTCTTTGAAGTTGCACGCCCTCCACGCCCATCCCCCGATTCTCCGATCCCCCGTTGCCCTGGTGGTGCCCTCGTCGCCCCCGCGCCATAATTCAATTAAATTGGCAGCCCAAAGCCACGGCCATTGCCAGAAGACTTTAATACTTTAAGAGGCTGCTCCAAAGCCACCGCCGATTGCCACAAAAGTTGTCCAAAATACAGATTGCAATGACGAAGGTGGAAGGTGGAAGATGGAAGATGGAAGGTGAAGGGAGTGCCAGGTACCAGTTACCCGTTACCAGATACGAGTTAACAGTTACCAGTTACCAGTTACCAGTTACCAGTTACCAGTCACCGGTAACCGGCGACGTTCACTGGAAATGCCTTTCAAGCAACAGTTGCCGGGCAGGAGGGAGCAGTCGCCAGCAGCAAGGGGGAGGTGGCAACTGCTCAAATTTACATGCAAACAATGACATGCATAAACAAGTAACGAACGATGATAACGACGCAAACTCCCCAATAGCAGAGGAGTGTGCGATTGGAGTCTGGAATGCTCCTCCATTGTCCAGGCAGACAGGAACAGGATGAGGTGCGGGGGCATCGGACACACGGTCATCACGCTTATGCATATGGCCATATGGCCCATATGGCCATAGATCTGCTCGGACACATCAACAACATGGCGCTTATCGGACGCCCCTCCGCACTTGGACGCCCAGATTAGTTGGATGACTGATGGCAATGCCAACAGTCGGGACACAGGCTCTCTGACCATGACCATCCCAGGCAGACAACCAGACAACCAGACAAATGCCGATGCTGCATGCTGTATGCAGCATGTGGCATGTTGCATGCATTCTTGTTGCACGTTAGCAACGCGGGGAGCGGGCAACTGTGAACAACAAAAAGACCACCAGACTATAAGCTAATGGAACAGTTAATCGCATCGTGAATGTGCCCAAAAATCTGATCACAATGTATGGAAAGTCAATACGAATTTGTTGGTCCGGAAAAGCCAATGAAAAGCTGTAAGGGAAAACTTTCCACAAGTTTTACTTCATGTTGTGAATTCTCCCAATTGAAAAAATGCGAAATGAATAGAAAAATAGGAAAATGTATTATAATATATATATATATATAATCAAATCGAAATGAACGACAGCGTTGCCACTTGACATATGTCGGAGATCTGGCAACACGGCATTCCATTTTTGCCAAGCGAATCTTTCCTACATTGACTGTCAACATTTTCGCTTAGAGCTGTCAACGGTTTTATAAAGTAATTTGCCAACTCATGAATGTGCAGTGTTGGAAAATGTCTTTAGCACTGACAGTTTGCTAAGTATTGCCAGAGAAATTATTTTGCAAGACAATTGGATGTAAATATTTATAAGAAAGTAAACTAAAAGTAGAGAAAAACTTAAATGTTAGTTCTGTTTTCTTTTCGATGATGAAAACACAAAATAACAATTGATTTGATTGCACAAGCTATCGATTAACGATAGATACAAATCAAATATTTCAATCATGCATTGTCAATTGCTCGAGCTGTCTGACTAATCGAGTTTTCGATGGAAAACCTATGCACAGCTGTCAGCGAATGCAATCAGCAATGTTCAAAGCGATGCATGACTAGTCATATTTCCAGTGTTGGGTAGTGACAAAGTAGTTGCCTGGTACAAAGTACAAAGGGGCACAGTGGGGGTCAGAGCAATGTTTTTGATGAAAAACCACAATGTGCTGTGAAATTTAAATATGCGCGTTGCATACTTTTAGGCGAATATGCAAACAATGCGTGCAGTGGTTGCTGGCCGTGTACTGAGTGGGGCGATGGGGTGACCGGGAAGAGGTGAGGAGGTGAGAAGGGGAAGAGGGGTGAGAAGAGGGAGATAGTTTGGCCTAGTGCAATGTTTTTCACATTAGGCAGCGCTGTTGTTGGTTTGCGTTTGTTGTTGTGATTTTCAAATCAATTGGCAAACAGAACAACAAAAGCGCAAACACAAACAACCGCCTCACATGTGAGTCCCTCTCGCTTCCCCACCCTCTCTCTATCACTCTTGCGTCCTGTCTGTTTCCCTTTATACGCGCGTGTGTGTTTGTGTGTGTGTTGTAAGAGTTGTGCTTTGGCGGCATTTACTTGGTGCAGTAACATAAATTACCACAGCGGCGACCACAAGCGACCAGCAACTGCAACTGCAACAGCAACAACAACAACAGCAACAACAACAGCAACAACAACAACAACAACAGCAACAACAACAACAAGAACTATATCAACGGCAACATAATAAACGGACGAACGCTCGACAAACGTTGCCGCTGTCTTTGTAGTTGTTGTTGCTGTTGTTGTTGTTGTTGCTGTTGTTGTTGTTGTTGTTGCCCGCTGGCGTTGCCACACAGGTCGCTGACTATGCTGCGCCTGCAAATGGAACCGCAGACGTTGCCCGGCCGCGACCATTGCAACGTTTGTGGCTTACAAATTATTTACTTAATTGCCAACGAAATGTGTCTAATGAGCCAAATTGCAATGCCAATGAACGTAACGCCACCGACAACGACAACGGCAACGACCACGGCAACGTGAACGCGAATGGGAACGTGAATGGGAACGTGAATGGGAACGTGAACGGGAACGTGATTGGGAACGGGAACGTGAATGCGTTTTGAGGGTCAACTGAACGTGACTTTAAAGCAAAGCGACATTTTGGCTAACTTGGTCAGTGGACACGGGGTCAAGAGGTGTAGCGAAGAGAGAGAGGGAGAGAGAGAGAGAGAGAGGAGAGAGAGAGCCTTTTACACATCTCTCTCACTCTTATCAGAGCAGGACTTCAAAACAATAAAGAGCTCTGTAAGTGCTTGACTGAAAGTTATCCTGTAGCCAGCACTGAGACAGAGAGAAACCCAAAGCCACCGTAAATGAAAATCAAACACTAGATGGCGCTAGTAAGACATTCGCTTACTCGACACCATCGAAAATAGTAACTTCAATAGCTTCTGTATTTAATATTGCATTGTAATGAAAATAACAGGAAAGATAAATATCAAACTAAGATATATGTTTATCAACATTTAAATTTTAAAATTACAGAATTACAAATCATGTGAAATAGAAGAGAATAAGACGAATCGAGAGAAGAACAAGTCAGGCAGCTACAGTCGGGGTACGACTGTGGGAGACTCTGAACTACAGCATGAGTTTTTGCATTTGTCATATATATGTATATATATATACGAACTTCTAACGAAATTTGGTTATTGCTTTCTTTTAAATTCTTAACATTTTCTGACAAATAGGGCAAAATTAATAATATATTTATATATAAAACAAAACTAATTAATTTATAATTATTAAAAAATGTATTTTGGAATTGTCAGCAGTGGGATTCGAACTCGCGCCTTTGCGGCGTTTCTTGTTGTTGTTGTTCTAACTAAAGCAATTTTGGCCGGACAGCTGCCATGGACCTGGTGATCATTCATTCCTTAATATCTTCTATGTTTATGATCCGATCGTGCTAAAATTTTCAGAAAACGTCCGTTAAGGGACATTCTCCATATGTGCCAAATCTGAATTAAATCTAAAGTCGGTAGCTTCAGTAATACGTTTTTTTCGATTTTCGGGGGCGGAAGAGGGCGTGGCAAAAATCTAAAACAAACTTGATCTGCCTGCAAACAATACACGTGTTGTCACCAAATTTGGTTACTCTAGCTCTTATAGTCTCTGAGATCTAGGTGTTCATACAGACGGACAGACGGACAGTCGGACAGACGGACAGACGGACATGGCTATATCGTCTCGGCTGTTAATGCTGATCAAGAATATATATACTTTATAGGGTCTGCCACGCCTCCTTCTGCCTGTTACGCACATTTCGCTTTCGTCAAACCTAATAGACTGTGATCTTTTAGTTTAGAGTCTAAAAAGGGGAAGCATATAGAAATAGTTGAATAACTTTACCGTCTAAGCTTGGCAGTGTCTCTAGCCACTATATTAATGCCAAAATAACAATTGTGCAGTACAGGGTATTAGAGCTTTACATTAGAGAACAAAGACACAGGCTGAACTGAAATATTATGATTAAAAGTCTGTCTCTGAGTTTGTTTTCCTATAACCATTAGAGATGCAATATTATGCATGTCACAGCTAAGTTTGTCAATAGAAAGCGACAATAAAGAAGGTAGGACAAGAGACAGAGGGAGAGAGGGAGACAGAGAGAGAGACAGCCAGACTGCGAGACTGTGGACAGAAGAGCATTTGAAGTGCGTTGTCAACAGAAATGTTGCCAAAGGTTTTCTTGTTGTTTTTGCCCAGCTGGAAATAATTTCCGGTAGACAATGGAATGGAATTGGATGACGGAGGATGACGTTGAAATTGGCGTGTTTGCATATGTCGCAATGGTGTGGACAGAGGCTAGGGAGCGGGAACAGGTTGAGGGGTTATGCGAGGACGGTTGTGGGCGTGGCATATTGAACATTAGCTAAAACTCAAGTGAGCCGCAACGAATTGAAACGAATCGACTCGAATCGAATCGAATGGAATCGAATTTCCAGCCAAGCGAACACCTCTCACATGAGTGTGTAAGTCTCTCTCTCTGTGTGTGTGCGTGTGTGTGTATGTGTGTGTGTATATCTATGATGGGGGCGCAGCATTTTGCGGCGTGTTTGTGCAGTGACAGCAACAGCGACAAAGTTGATTTATCAGTTTGGTGGCCATTAATCATCACAGCGACAAGTTGGACAGCCAACGGACCAGCTGGGGTCAACAATGTTGTTGGTAACGCTCTGGGCAGACCAGGACAGGACAGGATAGGATGGGACAGACCAGGACAGGACAGGACGGCACGGGACAGGATAGCACTGGATAGTATAGGATAACGTGGCATAGCCGTTGCATAACCTAGGACTCGGGCCAGAAATGTTGCTTACGCTTCAGCGCGCCGGGCAATTTCTTTATTGTTGTTTTGGCCCCGATAAAAGTGGCTGAAGGAGGAAGCCATGAGGGAGGGAGGGGGAGGGTATGGTGGCAGGAAACGGGGGATGAGGAGCAGCCAGTGGAGCAGCGCCTAATAACCCACAAGGACGACAATGTGCGAGGATGTCTATGGCAAGTGGCTTTACGTCAGGTGATACGAGCGTCGCCCCAGCAGCCCATTCACTGGACGGCACCTGGATTCGATTTGTTTTGCATTAGGCGTCCATATAGGAGCACGAACCGATCTTAGGGGTGGGGGCGTAGAGAGTGGAGAGATTAGAGGGAGGGTAGGGAATGGGGGGGGGGGGCAATGACTAAAATTCTTGGCTGCATTTCAATTCACAGCACATAAACCGACAAATCGCCGTTGGTGAAAGTTTTGCGGAGTTCTCCCCCTCCCCCCTCCATCCCCATCTCCATCTCCATCTCCGCTCCCATCTAAATCTCTAGCTCGGCTTCTCTGCGTTGTGCCAGCTCAACGTGGTGCGATTTATCTGGGCAGCGCAGGTGACACGCAGTGCAAAATGTGCAAAATTGCTGGCCATATATATTGGCCCAGTCATTAGAGAGAGCAACGGCAGTTGGGGCGATAAATGTTAAATGGCCAAATCGATGGCAACACATGCGATGCAGGGAGAAGTCGGAGCAGGGCTCGGAGCAGGACTCGGAGTAGGAGTCGCAGTAGGAGTCGGAGTCGGAGTCAGAGTCGGAGTTAGAGTCTGCGACGGTTTTGAAGTTGCACTCGGAGCTGGAGCCGGTGAGTTGTGTCTTTAAAGGCTTAGAGGCTAAAGCCCAAGAGCAAATGCAAACAAGTTAGTAAAAGGACTTAACCCGTAACCTCTTCCTCTCTTCGACTCTTCGTCGCTTCTCCTCTTTGCTCTTGGCTTAACTGCAGCTAAAGCTCTGTTAAAGCCAATTAATTTCAGTTCGAATTCATTGCATATGCTGGAAGCAACGAAAAGTGTTTCTTATGACAACGAATACGCAATGAATGCAGTATGAATAAACGAGTTCACTCATATTGTGTCTCCAGCAAAGAGAATTTCTTTTACACTTAACTACTTAACTGGGAATATTACTTACTTTCAGATATAATTATAAATTATATTAATACTTAAAAAATTATAATTTAAGATTTCAATTTTTTTTTAAATATATATGAATATTATAAAAGCTTTAAAGTCTTTGTTGTCTTATGGAGAATACGTAAGTGTTGGAAAATGTTAATTAAAGAAAGTCAAAGTAAGTCTGAAGTTATTTTATAAATGTTGCTGTGACAGTTACAAGCCTTTAATCTAAACTATACTCTATACTTTATAGTCCAGTATACTCTATATACTCTGTACACTTTGAATACTCTAGCTACTCCATAGACTCTGTATACTCTATATACTCTGCATACTTTGAATACTTTATAGACTCTATATACTCTGCATACTTAGAATACACTATATACTCTGTATACCGTATATACCCTGTATACTCTGTATACTCTATATACTCTTTAGACCCTGTATATTATATACACTCTATAGGCTCTATATACTTTATATACTATGTATACTGAGAATGCTTTATATACTTTATACACTCTATATACTCCGTATACTCTTTATACTCTATGGACCCTGTAAACTCTGTATAGTATATATACTCTATATAATGTTTATTATCTATAGACTCTGTATACTCTACATACTCTATACACTTTGTGTACTTTATATACTCTGTATACTCTATATACTCTACATACTCTGTATACTCTACATAATCTATACACTTTGTGTACTTTATATACTCTGTATACTCTATATACTCTATATACTCTATATACTCTATATACTCTATTTACTCTATATACTCTATATACTCTGTATACTTTAAGACTCTGTATACTCTATATACTCTATATACTCTATATACTCTATTTACTCTATATACTCTATATACTCTATATACTCTATATACTCTATTTACTCTATATACTCTATATACTCTATATACTCTATATACTCTATATACTTTATATGCTCTGTATATTTCGTATACTCAATTTACTCTATAGACTCTGTATAGTCTATTTACTATGAATACTCGGTATGCTCTATATACTCTGTATACTTAGAATACTCTATATACTCTGTATACCGTATAGATCCTGTATACTCTGTATACTCTATAGACTCTGTATACTCTATATTCGCTGTTTACTTTGAACACTCTATATACTCTTTATACTCTATATACTCTTTACTCGATTCTCCAATCTTCAAGCTCATTGCTTAGGCAGTTGATTAAGTAAAACTGTATAATTCTTGCTCATCTTCTACAATGTAATAAGAATTCTAAGCAGTTCAATAGACTATAACATAAGATGCAAACCAATGAAACTTCAAGTAAGTCTGGGTCTATCCAAAGTAAGTATTTCACAATAGATTAGAAGTGAAGTTAATCCGCATTTGCTAGGCTATCATTTATATATTATTAAGCAACTCTTATAGTAGCTAAATTTTCCAAGAGTCTATACACTGATCTTATACACTACGAATATTTGTATTTGATTATGAAATTAAACTGAGAATCTATATAACAATTAATCTAAATATAAACATAGGTAGATCTACAATACGCAATAAATAAATATATTTAACTTGTTAGTTTATGTTATTCTTCTGTGCTGTAAGTAGTTGTCTTCTAGATCTAATCTGTAGAGAGTTCAATGCACTATTTGACATTGAAAGCGAAAAAGAGTTGAAGTAGGTCTTAAGGTATGTACTACAATTGCTAGCCTATCATTTAAATATGTTAAATCCATAAATGTTGCTGAAAGCTCCAAGCTTAACTTATATTTAAATCAACAAAGATGTGAATTTGTTTGTGAAACTAAACTGAGAATCAGTATTACAATTAATCTTCAACTTCAGCTTAATATAAACATAAGCGAGTCTAAGTCTATTACTTGATCTAGTTGCTAGTTGAAGTTTTGCAGTTCTATTTGGATTTAATATTCGATTTCAGTTTTCGCCTGCTCCTCACTCTGCCTGCTCCTAGCTGTCCGTTGTTGTAGCCGTAGTGTTATCAGCAAGTCCCTATGCCTCATCAGCACTCATACGCAGTGTTGTACAAAGTTTTGACTCGGTACCTTTGGGCTTTCTGTTTGTGTTGTGTCTGGACATATAAATAGAACATATGGCCATGGCAATCGCTATCTGACTGTTTGACTGTATGCGTGCGACTGGCTGTGTGTGTGTGTGTGTGTGTGTGTGTGTGTGTGTGTTTACAGTGCGCACAAAGATTGAAAACGGGAGGAGCACATGTGGACAAAGTGTGGATGTATGTGTATCTGTGTGCTTAGTGTAATTTCAGCTAATTGCTTAATCAATATATATGTGCGTGTGCCTGTCTGCCTGTCTGTCTGTGTGTCTGTGTGTCTGTGTGTGTGTGTGTGAGTGTGTGTACTTTCTGTGCTGCAGTTCAATTACTTTGATGACTGTGAAACTGTGAAAGTGGAACAGGTGATAGCTGAAAGGTGATCGCTTGTTCCCCTTCCCCTTCCCCTTTCTAATCCCCTTTTGCTTCCCCTTCCTCTTCCGTTTCCCCCTGCCCAAACCACACCCCCACTCTTTGCACTGCAGTTACAAACGAGCTCTTAATTTACACAGATCCTTGTCAAATCTTTGTGCTGAGTAACAATTTGCGAGCCTGCTACAGTTTGTTGTTGCTACTACTATTTTCTATTGGCGAGTCCTTTTCTTGTTGTTTTCCTTATTTTTCTTGTTTCGTGTTTCGTTTTTTTTTCTTTTTTTTGATGATACCGGAAGCTTTGGTCAAGCTAAGCCGCTTAAATTTGCTGGCCGCGTCAAATTGCTGCCATCAACGCAGCTTTGCGCACAGCGCCCGTATCCCAGGAGCTCGTGCTGGACTTAGATGTCAATTCAGGGACCAAACCCCTGGCACTCTAGTTGACAGCAGCATAAACTGGCGTCTAACCCGCCTCCTACTCACACTCCTCCTCCTCCTCGCTTGCCCCGCATGTGATCACACAAAAACCCAATTAAAAAGTTTGCATTTTTATGCCCCCGTCCAATGGACGACACTAAAAATTGCTACAAAATAACGAGATTTTCACAGGCAGATTGACAAGCGGCAAGAGCGGGGCCTTGGGTCAAGCGGGCGGCGAAGGGTGGACGGCGGAGAGCGGGCGGCGAAGGGCGAAGGAAAATGATGGTGTAGATGTGAAAAGCGTGCGGAAAACTGTTTGTCAAATAATTTTTCACAGCATTTGCCAAGGCATCGCAAAAAGCAGCAGGAAAATAAGCAGAAGGAAAGCAGGAAAGCAGGAAAGCAGGAAAGCAGGAAAGTAGGAAAAACAGGAAAATGCTGATACGGCAAGTCAAAGGCCGCAAAAGTAGTCAGCCAGAAGGCGGACGGAGGGGGAGGGGGGCGTGGCGGGTCGAACAAAAATATAAATACGGGAAAATACGAGTAAATGGAAATGTGACAATTACGCGTTTTGCGAGCTTAGATCGAGTTAATACCACGGCACGTAGCGCCCGCCCTCCCTCACTCCTTCCCCCCGCTATGTCAGTGATGACGAAGGGAAGGTGGAAGGCAGGGTCCATAAGTTAGACTGCCTAACACTGGGAAACGCAGTCCAGGCAGAGTCAGAGACAGAGACAGTGACAGAGTCAGAGTCAGAGTCAGTTGTTGGCAGCTGTCGCATCAGCAGCGAAAACATTTTCAAGTTACTTTTCGAATTTTAATTATTTCCCTACCCCTACTGCTGCGAGTACCCCTCTCGCGCACACCCTCTGCATGTGTCTCTGTATTTTATTTTTACATTTTAATTAAAACGCAATTTGCACTTACTTAGAAAATCATTTCGTTTCGCTGCGTATTTATCTTTTGGCTTTTGGTTTTAGCTTTGAGCTTATTTCTTCTTCTTCTAGTTATACTTGTTGTTTTTGCTAACTGAACAACTGTCCAACTGTCCAACTGTCTAACTGTCTCCCTCCCTCTCTCTCTCTCTGTCTGTCTGTCTGCCTGTCTGTTCAACTGACCAGTTTGCCAGTTATCAGCGCCAGTTGCCAGTTGCCAGTTGCCAGTTGCCAGTTGCCAGATGTCAGCCAGAAACGCAGTTCATCATTACCAACCGCAAAAACGAAAGTCAACTAGATGAAATATCAAATTCTAACAACCAGAAACTCAACAGTCGACTGTGCTCGACTTTCAAATACTCTGTACGCCAGTTTGCCACTGAGAAATATCATTCATTTCTGCATTCATTTTTGACTTCCTGAGAGTATAAGAAATCGATTGATTGCTGTTACATAGTTATGACCGCCAGGTGGCGTTAACTAGGCTTTATTTTGGCATCGCTATATTTAAACAAAGTTATGATATAGATGCCGATTTATTTGGATTAAGTTTTACATATATGAGGAATATACAACCGATGTGTTTAGAGGATTTGAGAAGAAGAAGGAGACGCTTGCGTTCATTAAGTTGGCTGCGGTATTCACCCAGTGTTGCAGTTAGCTTTTTGTTATCGACCTGTAGGTGTCCGACAAGGTTGCCACATTATTTGCACTGCACTAAGAAAAGTAGATAAAGACTGAACTTCTGTCATTGCCATACGAAAGTTCCTTCACTTCGGAATACTATTCTGTTCTCTTTATCTAATCGTAGCGTTGTCTTCCTCTCATCTTGTCTCAGATTTTAATGAACTCACAGATACTTCCAGATAGGGAAATCGACAGACAAAACAACTTTGATTCAAGTGTTAACTCCTTCTACAGTCCAGAATATCTTCTTCTATAAATTACACACACTTCTACCTATTTATATAACCAAAGCTAACCCAATTTCAATGTGTACAGGGTATACAAAGTAGAGAATTGAAATTAGTTTAGTTAGGCTTGGGTGGTTCGCTAGGGGTGAGGAGGGCTTAAGGGGGCCAGAGGGAGCTGGCATTAGTCACAAAATAATCACAAAAGCCAACAAATTTAATCGACACAACTTTGCAGCTATTCCAAAACTCAATATACTATACTCGCTGTCCCCGTCACCCTCCGCCCATCCCCGCAACACGACCCTTGCCTCTAGGCCAGACCTAATTGTTCGTTTGCCAAAAATTATGACAATGGCCAAATGGCCAAATAGCCAAATAGCCAAATGGCGAATGGCGAAGGCATGGCTGTTGCCCAGCTGAATAATTAATATCGAGGCAAGTGGCGGGACAAGCTTCAACAATATACTAGGAGGACAATCGAGTTGGGCTGGGGATTGTTATGGCAATGGCGGCTTTGGAGGGGGTGTGGAGGGTGTGGATGGGGTTTGTCTGCTTGTCTGCTTGTTTGGTTGTTTGGCTGTTTGGCTGTTTAGTTGTTTAGTTGTCTGGTTGTTTGGTTGTCTGCCTTTTGTTGTCGCACTGAGCATAATAAAATATATTTTATCATTGATCTCTCATCTCTACAACACGCAGCGAGCAGTGTGTAAACATAAACAGGCTAAAGGCAAACACGGCCAACATCGACAACATGGACAACAACTCGGCCAACAACGCACAAAATGCCCGAATTATTAGCTCAATGTGGAGGGAGGGCAGGCCCCCACGGAGGGCGGGGCAGGGGGCGTTGGCGTCCTGCTAGCGATAAATACAAAAGAGCTGATAGAGCGTGGATTTGCCAAAACCAAACACAAGTGGAGAGAATGAACAGAGATAGAGAGGGAGACAGAAACAGAGATAGGAATATGAGAGTTGTGAGTGGAGAGCTTAGAGTAAAAGACAGCGAGCTGAACAATGCAATGGTTTGCAGCTAGACTAGCAGTTACCCTCTAAAGTTTCCATTTAAGAAGTAAATGAGAAATTGAAGCGAAGGAAGAGCAAACCGAGAAATGACCTTATAACTTTTCTTGGCTTCAGCCGAACAGCATTAATGCAATTTTCAAAGATGTAAGCCAAAAGTTGATCAACTTGGTTAATAATTTTGTAAATTATATTAATATAATATAATATAATAATATTGTAAATTTATCTATTTGAAGAATATATTTATTATTATTATTATGTTTTAGCGTTAATAATGTCATTGTTTACTCAATCTTTTATGTTTATATATTAGTTACAAGAATGCAACTATTTAAAATCTCTCTAATTCGTTTCTTTTCCCCATTTCCTCCTCAACTTTGATAATAATTTCATTCTAAACTTAACTATTTGAAGAAGAATATAATTATAAATGTTTTAGCAATAATAATTTCATTGCTTACTCAATCTTTTATGTTTATATATTAGTTACAAGAATGCAACTATTTAAAATCTCTCTTAATTCGTTTCTTTTCCCCATTTCCTCGGCTGCTTTCCCACTCTAACAACGCAATGCTAATCGCCGTGAGGTGACGCAACCAGAACGTAAGTACAGTCAGCTCCAAAGTCTGTATATGTATGAAGTGATAGAAAGAGGAAGAGCGAGAGAAAGAAAGAGAGAGAGCGAGGGGAGGCAGAAAAGTGTTATGATCCTCTGAAAGCTCTGAACTCGATGTCACTTTGCAGCTACTTTTAATTTTCGCACCTTCCTCGGTTGCCGGGACAAGAAAAACCTAGCGACAACAATAACGAGAAAACGCTTGATTTTGGGATCAGTTTGCCGCACCACCCGCTGTTCGGCAAGGTGCTTGGACAGGGGAGGGAGGTGGTTGCGGTAGAGAGTGGCTCGGCGTTGGCAAACAATTTAATTAAAATATGCATGTCTGTCCCCCATGTGGATTGAGTGGTTGAGGTGGCTGCTTGGTGGTTGGTTTGCTGCTGGCTGCACAACAATAACAACAATAACAACAACAACCAGCGGCAGCAACAACAATAATAACAAACAACAACAATTGTCGTCGTCAGCAGTTGACAAAAGCGGGCAAAGATGCCAAATTGAAACATTTGCACTGACAGTTGCCCACAGCCCATAACAGCGACGCCCCCTTCCCCCTTCCCTCTTTCCCCACCTTCACCCCATCCCACCCACACCCACACCCACACCCACTTCAGTGCCCCTCTTCAGCGTCCCGCCCAGCGCGTCAGAGGCGATGTTGATGTTGTCATTGCCATAAAACTTCTTGCCACTTGCTCTACATTCTGAGTTGTCTCTCTCCCCCCGTAATCAACCTACACCCCCAACCCACCCCCCACAACGCCATCGCTTATACAACTCTCTATCCATTCGCACGCCTCGCCTCCTCTTTCGACCCCTTGCCACTCTCGTCTGCTTTCTCATTTTTCGCTATCTCTTTGCCGGTTTGTTTTTGCGTTTTTAATTTCGCTTTGTGACAATTTTTTGCAATTGTCAACTGTCTCGCGTCCCTCCCATCTTTCCCTCCCATCCCCCGCCCCCTGTTTTGTCATTCTCTGCTCCACCGCCACCCTCCCCCGTGTACTCTCTCGCCCTTTTCTTCGTCCTTCTGCCTCAGCCCATTCCAAAACATTTTCTGCAATTCTTTTTCGCGCTGCCATTTGATAAGTTTGACAGCGGCTACTCTACATCTTTGTCTGCCTCGCGTCTTGCCTCTCTTTCTTGCTCGCTCTGCTGCCTTTGTCCTTTTCTCGCTCTCTGTGTGCAAATAAGCAGCGTCAGGGCGTCAAACTGAAAATAAATGAGCCAAAACGTGCAGAGTGTAGCTGCGGGTTACAGAAGAAGCAGAAGTGGTACTGAAAAGCGTGAGAGTTGTGCTGAGCGGGTGGGTGGGTGCGGAGGGGATTGAGTATAGCAGAAGAAAGGGGGGATAACAAGGAATGGATAGCTGGACAGCTGGGTGGGTGGTGGATGGTTAGCTTGCATAGCTGGGATATTGTTGCTGAAGTGAAAACAAATTAACTATCTCACGCTGAGTTTTTATGCTGCAGTTGTCCTCGCTGTCACTGAGACAAACAAAGGAGGACGCAACGCCAACGCCAGCGCCAACATCGACGACGACGACGACGACAACGACGACGACAGCGGTGGCTGTGGCGCTGGCTGCGGCGGTTCTAGGCAGAGGTAAACACTTCAAGGCTCCAAGCACCCAGGCAACTAAGCTGAGGCAACTTTGTTATGGAGACATACTCTAACAACGAGCTCAGCTACTTTCATATGCTAATGTGACAGCTAAATCTATCCGTCTCCCCCCCCCCCCCCACTCATTCTCTCTCCTTCTCACTCTCTCTCTCCACATCTATCTCTGTGTTACTCCTTTTTATGAATATTTCATGTATGTATCTGTCTTAGAAATTGCAAACATATTACTAAAAGTAGACATCAGTTTGTAATTTTAATTTGAATCATTTTTATTGCATACTTTTTGGCGAAATTTAATTTCAACTTGAACACGAATAAATATATATAAAAGATTTATAAATCTAATTATAAATATATAAATTAGAATTTTAATTTAAGCACATTTTTGTATTACAAATTACAGTCATAGTTCTTCTTTATTCTATTTATTTATTTTCATTTTACAAAAATTCATATAAAAATATCTCGGAAGCGATATTTACACAAATTTATATTATTATTTTTATTTATTATAATAATAATAAAAATATGTATGGAAGTATAAATTTATAAAAATGTTTAATTTGGTTTCTCTCTTTCCAATTCATTGATTAAAATCGAAATGAAAATTTGCATTAACTTTTTTAAATTTAGGAAAGTGAAAATGATTTATTAGTTTTTGTCTCTCTTCTAACGTATTTTCTCCATTCTCTCTCTCTCTCATTTATTCTCTTTCTCCATGATTAATTGCTCTTTCCTTATATTCATCTCTATTAGCTCCATAGAGTATTTCACATTCGGTCTTGCCCGTCGTATGATATTCCACTCTCATACTGTTGTCTTTGGCAATTCGCTTCATTCGCTGCTGTTGCCGCGCTGTTGATGCCATCGTTTGTAGTCATCTTCTTTGGGTTTTATTTGTGTAACAATTTTGCTTTATGTGAACAGTGTCTGTGTCTTCGCGCTGGTCAACAACTTGCGTCTTGGCCCTTTTTTGCTGCAGCTGCTTTGCCTTCTGCTTCTGCTTCTGCTGCTGCTTCGGCTTCGGCTTCTGTTTCTGCTTCAATTCCAGCTACTGTTGCACCTGTTGATGAGAGATGAGAGCTGTAAATGAGAGCAGCACGTTGTTGTGTGTTGTTGTTGCATCAACTTGTTATGAACACGTTTTATGTTAATTCTGTCAAAGCCACAATCTGACTATCTGGCAATCTGGCAATCCGTCTTGACAGTACAAAAATATGAAGCATACGCACTGTGCGCCTTCCACTTAATAACAACTGCTTCAACTGCTTAAATGCTCTCACTATACGCACAGTCAACTGACCTAACTTCAAATACTAAACACAGTTGCCATATTCCCTCTCATATCTTCCTTCCCGTTTTATGCCCATTCGTATTCGCATTCCCATTCCTGTTTGCAGACGACGTTGACTCGCTAAGCCAGTTGGCACCAGTAACCATAACTTAGAAACGCAAACAAGCTGAATTTGCTGACGAGCCAAGCTGTTAGCAGGGGATGATGATGAAGACGAGGACGAGGACGAGGACGAGGACGAAGACGAGGACGGAGAGGACAATGAGAAGGAGGACGAGAGCAAGGACGTTGAGGACCTGGGACTCGTTTGGTCTCGACCTCTTCTGCTGTTGCTGCTCTTAGGTACTGCTCCTTTGGCTTGCACTATGTTGGCTGTTACATTTCAATTGAAAGGATTTACATTTTGTTGTTATGTTTCAGCATTTTTGTTTTACAGTTAGGGTCGTACCCCACAACAACAACAGCAACACCAACAACTCCAACAACTCCAACAACACCAACTACATGATGAACCCAAAGCAACGAACCGTAGCTAGCAAATATTATAATGCCACGCACGAATCCGACGCAGACTGAAAGACACGTCATAATTGTGTGGTTTGGCAACATAACGGGGCACCCGTGAGTGTTTCGGGTGTTTTCATCTCTCTTCTCTTTTTTTCCTTTTTGTTTTGTGAATTCATGTGAGCGTCATGAGTGTGACAACTATGTGCGCCGGCTTGCTGCAGTGATTGTGGATGTCACATTCCGAATAATACAACTAACACATTCACTCTCCCTATTGGCAACGACATAGGTGCATGATTCATGAATGCATTCATGAGTGCAAGTGATTTACATATATCATATTGATTTGGTGCGCTGATCGAAAAGAAAATGAACGCAAAAATCAAAACACTCATGAATGTACTCATGAGTACACTCACTAATAATCATGAATATTAAGAATCTTGAATGCCATTCAAAAGTATACTAAAGTAAATTAACTTACATTAATCATTGAATGAGTGAATACATATACTAAAGATGAATACACTCACAGTGTTCACAAGTAATTTAATTAAATTTAACTATAATTATTATTGCACTTACAACATGCAGGTGAATATATTCATGGATGAACACTCATGGATGTACTCATGAATACACTCACGAATAATCATGAGTATTAACTAATTTTAATGTCATTCATTTACAGTAATCATTGAATAAGTGAATACATACACCAAAGATGAATACACTCACAGTTTTCACAACTAATTTCATTAAATAATTATAGCTGCGCTTACAACATGCAGATGAATATATTCATGGATGAGCACTCATGAATGTACTCATGAATACACTCACGAATAATCATGAATATTAACTAATTTTAATATCATTAATTTACAGTAATAATTGATTGAGTGAATACATACACTAAAGATGAATACACTCACAGTTTTCACAACTAATTTAATTAAATTCAACTATATTTATTGATGTGCTTACAACATGCAGGTGAATATATTTATCGATAAACACTCATGATTGTACTCATGAATACACTCACGAATAATCATGAATTTTCACAAATTTTAATGTCATTAATTTACAGTACTCATTGAATGAGTGAATACATATACCAAAGATGAATACACTCACAGTTTTCACAACTAATTTAATTAAATTCAACTATAATTATAGCTGCGCTTACAACATGCAAGTTATATGGAGTAATACACTCATGAATGCTTCTGAATATCTAAAAAATTTTATTCAGTTTAATAGATGAATAGTTGTGGAATTCTCATTTAATGGAGAAGCCACATTAGCTTTAGTACTCTAATAACTTGGGAGTGCATGTTTAAATAGATTCATTTCTGTATTCATGCAGTTCATTTGGGTGTGAAATTTGTTTTGCAGCTTTAATTCATATTTATTCATTCAAACCGTAAATTATGATGTCCCACATATATCACCATGAGCTTAACAACAAACAATCTACACTTCTGCACCAGTCGGGGCACACACCCACACCCACACCCACACAACACAGCCACACACTCACACACCCACACACTCACACGCTCAGAGTCACACACAAATACTCATACCCAGCACATTCACTTGGGTATTCAAACGACCGCGTGCTTAACGACCTTTTAATTGTCTTGTGTCTTGTGGGCGACGTTGTGTACCTGCTTGCATTGAGTTAACTGCTGGCGCCACCTAGCGGCCAAAAAGAGTACACAAAATTGTCGAATATTCAGTGGAAGTTGCGGACGCATTTTCGGGTTAAGAGCATTGCTGGGGGTGTGCTGAGGGGATGACTCGTCTTTTTCGCCAGAAATAAACTCATTTTAAATACTTTTGCCAACAATTTGTCATAATTTGGCTCATTTCGTTGGCAACACACGACGAGGCAGCTTTTGTCACTGCAACAGATTTTTGAGAGTGGTGCAATGGGGGTGGTGGCATTAGTGGTGGTGGCGCATTGTGGTAAAAGTTTTGCCTGCATGGCTGGGTGGGGCGTGGCAGGCAAATGGAAGTTGCAACAGTTATTGTTGTATTTGTATTGCATTGCATTGTGTGTTAAGTTCTTAAGCGCTGCCAAAAAACTTGAGTCGAGTCAGACAAAACGCTTTAAAAGTGCCGCCTGTGCAGTTACACTCCCCCTCCCCACTCCCTACTGATAGAGGTGACTAGGAGAATGGTGTGAAAGGCGGGGAGGGAGGGGGAGTAGTGCTACTTTATTACATGCACAAACACGACATGAAGGCAGCTCCAAAGCTTTTTTGGGGGCTGTTTGCATAATTTGCTAAAGCGAAGCAACAAATGAGCTCTACACCGAGTGGTAGAGAGTAGAGATTGGGAAAGAGTCGAGAAGGAGATGGAGAAGGAGAAGGAGAAGATAGGGGAGTGTCTGCAGAAGTTGGAACTAGCTTTTGTTGCAAAGTATTGAACCGTTGGGCCGCCCCGTTGAAGCCGTTGCAGACAATTGCAGAAGTGTTGAGATGCCGCTGGGTTGAACAATGGCAGAGGAAAGCCATAGACTGAGGAGGGAGGAGGGTGAATAAGGGGTGGGGGTGGGGGAAGGGGCAACGGTACGTGCAACACACAATGGCTACCTGACAAGCAACTCATGTCTTCAAAAATTACATTTAAGTTGCTAAAATTACAATACAAAATTGAAATATCTTATTTCAACATGCAGTTGAAGCAATTTTTCATGCGTATTAAACTGAGTGAAGACATGGTGGGACAGGGGTTGGCGAGGGGATGGATGGTGTGTAGGCAGGGAGAGGGAGTTGCAATTACAGAGAAATAGAGGCAGACAGACCCAAAAGACAGGCAGACAGAAGGACAACAGATAGCGAAGCCACAAAAGGAATATGTCTAGAGGAGGGGGGTATGGGTGTGTGTGTGAGTGTGTTGGGCAAGTTGAAGGGGTAAGTGTGCGGAGTGGGTGGCAAGCCAGCAAGAGAGACAGGCAGCTAACGAGCCGCATGCCGACAACGAGGCAGACAAAACTTTACAAAATTTATCAACGAGTTGTTCGAGTGTGTGTACGTGTGTGTACGTGTGTGCGCATGTGTGTGCGTCTGTGTGCGTGTGTGTGTGTGTGGCGTGTGTGTGCTTTTGCATTTATGAAAATGTAATAATAACAAAAGACGCAATGCAGACGCTGCAGCAGCAAACTGAAAACAAACACAAGAAGACACCAAATGAGGAGGCAAGCCAAAGGATTGTCTATGGCCAACGAGACGCAGACGAACTGGAGATGGCAACGTAGTTGGTTTGGGGAGCGGCGGCAAGGGCGGGGCGAGGGGGCAGACCTAGATGTGCAACATAAGTATTTGTTGATAGGCAAACATATGGCTGCCTGAATGCGGAATGTAACTACTTGTAACTGCAACTGTAGCTGCCTCTCTCATCCTCCCTCTCTCTCCCACTCTCTATCGCTCTCTTTCGCTCTCTTTCACTCTCGCTGGGTGCACATTGTAAATTGACAAGTGCAAAAAATTTGTCAAAATAAATTATCATCAAATGCTCATCACAAATACGCAGTACTAAAAGGCGCTCAAACAAAACAAACGGCGCACAAGTAGCTCACAGATACACACACACACAGATAGAGAGAGAGAGAGAGAGAGAGAGAGAGAGAGAGAGAGAGAGAGAGAGAGAGACACAGGCACATATGTTAAAAGAGACAGACACAGATACAATTGACAGACGCCAATGAAGTGCCTAACCTAAAGGAACAAACGCGAATTGTTTTAGCCAACTTAATAGGAATGCTGGCTTATGGCGAGGAGACAGGCATGAGAGCAGAGATTAGAGAGAAAGGGATTAGAGAGCAAAGAGAGAGAGGGAGGATGGAGCAGAGCAAACGGAATCTATTGTCATGGCCACTTTATGCTTGAGACAATAAAAAAGCCAACGACTAAACAGTTGGAGCGACAACAAAGCGAAATTCCAAATAAAATGAATGCTGATAACTGATACTTGAGCGACTTATAAATGTATCGAGTATCGTTAGTCGCCATGTAACAACAACTGATTAGCTTTTCGGGAAATGTGTAGGCATTACATCTATTATACAGAGATTATTTCGGAACAATAGACAGAGTTGTGGGCATGTGAATATGTTCCCCCTTTCTATCCTTCTGCGTTCACATTTATCGATTATTGGTGTAACACCAGTTACAAGTCGATTATTACAATATTTTATTAAATAATATTAACATTAACAACTTATGTCTCTTTTCTCTCTTTTCAGAAGATATTACGTTAATCGAATTATTTATCGATTAAGTCTAGCTATCGATGAGAATTATATTTTAATTTGCTTCTGTTGTATTTTTATCAATATTATCATTACCTCTTCATGTGTTTCCGTTCAGAAGATCTTTCGTTAATCGAATTATTTATCGATTAAGTATAGCTATCGATAAGAAGTGTACATTAATTGTTTTTATTGTAGTTTAATGAACATTGTCATTATTCTTTTCAGAAGATTTTTCGATAATCTAAATACTTATCGATTAATAAAACTATAGATAAGAATTGTATGTACATTGATTCTGTTGTGTTTATATCAATATTACTGTTACATCTTCATGTGACTCTTTTTAGAAGATATTTCGTTATTCGAAATATTTATCGATTAAGTATAGCTATCGATAAAAATGTATTATTATATATGTTGTATTTAAATGAATATTATCATACGCTCTTCAGGAGATTCCCTGCAGAATATTTTTTTGTTATCGAAATATTTATCGATTAGGTTCAGCTATCGATTAGAAAAATATTTTGATTCCTATATAAACATTAGCAACACCTATTCACTTGTCTCTTTCAATTCTCCTATAAAGTTTATTCATCGATATATTTATCGAAGTAATCGATTTGTGCTTGAGAATGTGAATATAAATGATATTTGTATTCATTTTACAAACTTAATGATAACCATAGCTGAAGCTCTAATAAAATATCAAGAAACTGGAATGCTTTTTAAAATTATATTAATCTTAACTAGATATGTTAATTAAAATTATAATAATTAATTGCAGCGTCATATCTTGATAAGCAGAACATCGATAAGAGCATAGAAATATAAGATTGATAAAAGCGTAAGCAAATGCGACTAAAGTAAATATGAAATATATAATTAACAATAAAATTAGGCGAAAAAACGAACTGATAAATACGAATTTATGATTGAATCAAAACGCTGATAGCCTCGATAAGATCGAACCTTAGAAAGAATCGATAATTCTATTGTCTGCACACAGCCTGCGAGCGAGCAAGTTACGAGTCTAGTCGCCGTTTGAGAAGCACCTGCCACCTAACTGCGCCCTCTCCCCATCGCTCCCATCTCTTCATCTGCCCATCTCTTCATCTCCCCCGTGTGCCTCTTCTCAGTATCTGCGTCGCCAAAGCGAATAAAACTTCAATTAGCAGCGCAAATCAAAGTCTGAGCCGCGTTAATGCCGCCAGACAACGGCGGACAACAAAAACCCGAAACTGAATCCGAAACAGAAACAGAAACAGAAATAGAACCAGAATCCAAATCAGAAACCAAAAACCAAAAACCGAAGCAGCAGGCAGTTCAAGTGGCCCCGCAATCCTCCACCTCCTCGCTTCACCACCCCGCCTACAAAATACACCAAATAAAAACAAAGTTGGAAAAAAGTTAAAGCCGCGTGTCCAGCGACATTGTGGGGCATTAAATTGATAGAGAAGCAAAAGCGATGGCAACATAAACAACAAAATTGTTGCTGCTGGCTAATGGTTGATTGGAGGTGGGGTGCTGGGTGGCTCAGTGGTTCAGTGCTTCACTGCTTCAGTGGCGGCGGTGTCGGTGTCGGTGGTGCACACTGTTGCGATTTTTGCCTTTGATAGAAAAACAATTTTTCTACTCCATTTCACGCGTTCAAGGCAGCAGCCGAAGCAGCAGCAGCAGCAGCAGCAGCAGAAAAGCGAACCAAATGGGCGCAGGCGAGGCGTGGCAGGGCTTAGCATAAAATACATGGAAGGGGCAACCAGCTAAGTTGGGTCGGGGAAGGTGGGCGGAGAGGGGGAGCAGTCTCGAAGCGCTCGTCAGCGTAAAGATGCCGCCAGACCGATAAACGTTAGAAATGAAATAACAATAAAAACAATTTTATATATATTGAACCGAACTGAAACTCCTCCTCCTCTCTCTCCCTCTCCCACACTTCCACTCTTCCCTCTGCCTCTGGTTCTCTCGCACTTCTGTTGGCGAAAGTTTGGCGTTGTGTGTGACCCAATTTATTGTTGTTCCTGTTGTTGCTGCTGTTGTTGTTGCTGTTGTTGTTGCTGCTACCGTTCAGTGACTTTTCTTGCAAATGTAGTTTTCTAGTTTTGATTTGCAAATTGCGCAGACAAATCCAACAGCAGTATGGGTATTCGAATCTCAAATTCACACAAATAATTTGAATATCCATGAATATTTCCATGATAAACTTCAAGTTTAGCTCTAAGATATAAATATATCTATAGATAATAATTTGTGCATTTATTTATTTTTATTTTTTTTTTTTCTTCTACTTTCAGTGCGAACAGAGCAGCGTCTCTCACTTGCCGCTGCTAACAGTGTTGGGCATTGTTCGCACACAAGTTCCGAGAATGCTAAACACTTTTGTCAACACTCCCCAGCCCGAGCTTGAGACAAGTTTTTGACAATTTAATGACTAACTCGAATAATGAATATGCGGCTATAACATTCGCTTAAATCTCACATTCGCACACAAAACAAACTCTCAGCTCCAACTACAACAGACTACCATCAACTGACCTACAGTGAGTACATTGACGTCAAGCCGTGAGGGGGAATCCAAAGGCCCTGAAGTATCCACTACCTGGTTGGCTTCAGCTGAGGTCAAGTTACGCATGAGCCCCAAATTTACAAATGATTCTCTGTGGATATTACGTTTGAAGATAGCTTCAATTTGCAAATATGCAAAGCCAAGACATTGATTATTAATATATATATAAGTGAATATTTTAAGAAGAAATTCACTTAAGTTGGCTGCGACAATTAATAGGACTTAAGTACTTTAGTTTTCCTTCATCGTTTGACTCTTCAGTCTTCATTTATTTTCAATGATTTCATTTAAACATAATGAGTTATGAATGCGAAATATATAACAACTTATTTGTATAATCTCAACTATAAATAAAAAGAAACTTCAGCGGAAGATCTGGGGCAAGTATTTTATTATCTTTGATTTGAGTATTTCATTTGAATACATTGATTGTGTGAATGTTGCTATTCAAATATCTTCAGAACGGGGATTACCATTATTTTCATTCTTCATTTTATTCTTTGCCGCGAAAGTTAATCAATTTGTTGGGCATTATAAAACTATCTTTCACAGCTTTCTTCATTTGTTTAAAATGCTTATTGGATTCAATTTCGATTTGGCATCGAGTGATTTAAATGTGTTTCCATTCTATTTATTGTATTTCTGGTTTCAGCTCAAACAAAAAAAATCCCCGTTGCAAGCTGAGCCTAACAAAGAAGTTATATATGATCATTATAAAATTGATAATGTCTCCGGTGCTGTTGTTGGCGTTTTTATGAACTCATCAAAAAGCAAACTCAGCTCCATCATTGCTGCTGTATTAGAAAACAAGTTAAACGAGAATTCGCGGGCCGAGTCTATGCCCAAAAACAAAAAGAGGCGAAAAACATTAAAAAAAACCTGTACGAAATTCAATTTCTTCTCAAAAAACTTTAAAAACAAAAAATAGAATAATAATACTTAATAATCAGCAGCTTACCGCCGACGCTCAAGTTGGCAGAGACGTCGATGTCGACGTCGCCGTTGTCGTCGCCGTCGCAGCCGCAGTCGGTAGCTAATCAATAAAGCGCGTTAATTATTGTTTGGTTTAAAGCACGATTACAACACCAGCGAGGGGCTTAGAACACCAGTGAACGCTTAACGCCACACACACGCGAGTGAGTCCAAAAATAAAAAAAAAGACGGCCAACAAAAAAGGCCAAAAACAAGAGAAGACGGACGATAAAAGTCGCCAGCGGGCAAAAAGGCGCTCATTGCGTGCGCTGTTTTCGCAACGGTAAATTACCACCGAGCAGAGTGGATCACAGGACGAAGCAGGACAGCCCAGCCAGCGAGAGCGAGAGCAGAGCGCAATAGCAGCGGATATCAGATACAGATACATCGCCAGGATGAGGATGCGACACGCATTTGCTGGATTAATTGTGTGCTGGCTGGCAGTTTGTCAGCCACAAGGTAAATATTTTTATGCCAATGACAACAATAACAGCAACAGCAACAATGGCAACACTGGCTAGATAGGATAATGAGAGCAAAGTCCATACACACCCACACACACACACACACACTCTTTTGGTGCTTTGATATTACAGCAATAATTGCAAAATTATCGCTGGATTTTGCGCCCACGTGCAACACATATTGACAAAAGGACAAAAAGGACAACTACATTGACAACTACAACAAAAGAGCGGCGGCTGTGGGATAATGTTGCAGCCTAACACACACACACACACACACACACACACACACACACACACACACACACACAGGCAATTGTTGGGCCACAAAGCGCTCGAGTTAAATAGACGCTTAAAGGAGCCAAGTGTTATTACACGCACATCATTTGTTTCCGCTTCCGCTGGGCCTTTACGAGGGGGAGGGGGCTCTGCATGTGATAACAGAAAAGGTAAATAGATTGCGTATGCCGTGATTAGCAAATATACAGAAGTTTAGCCATATTTTTGACAAATAACATTGACCACCATCGATTCGCTGTCAAAACTTTTTTACGAATATTGAATTCATTCAACTGAAATGCAGAAAATAACAAATAATTGTGTGTGCTTTTTGTATTGAGGCTTCACTGTGCTGGCAAACATGTGTCAAATTTCGCTACTCTTAAAAACTTATATCATTCCATATAAACATTTTTAATTACTGTCTCCAAATTAAGCGTTTAAGCGTTGTACACAAAATTGTAATTCAAATGCTTTTTGTTTTTGGGAACGTAACGATTTTCGAAACCAGTTTGTATAGTAAGCAGATGTGAATACAATGTAATCGATTTTACAAGATGAGCTCATCTATTTTATCATAGTTTTAATATATTTGCAAGATTTTAGAAACAAACTGTAAGCCGTTTGAGCGAATTGAAGCTGCTGAGAAGATGTTTTTCTGCTGCAAATGAAAAGCTATCAAAACGAGACAAACTCTGAATATTCTTCAAATTGAAAGATCCACATGGATTGGAGTTTTATTTGTAATACCCAACTATCAATTTCAGATATTGTGAAACTATTTAAAATATAAAGTTTCCAAAAATATTGTAGATAAAAGTACTTAGATTTCATTGTTGGATTAGGCATACAAAATATGGGGAGACCTTTGGCAAAGTTTTGGCAAAACAGTGAGAAATAACAAGAGGAACAAAATGTACAAAATAATAATAAAAATATTAATGTTAAAAAGCAAAGCGCACATTTAATGATATTCAAATTAGAAACAGTCTAAAAACGAAATAATGAAAAACAAAAAAATACAAAAAAAAGAAGAAAAAACAAATAAGGAAAAGAAACGAAGTGTGATGCGAGTGGAACAAGTTTGAGGAGCCGAGTTGTTGTTGTTGCTGTTGTTGTTGCTGTTGTTGTTGTTGCTGTTGTTGCTGATGTTGTTGCTGTGGTGGGGGATTATAAAAGCGTGAAGCTCTCTGATATGTTTACCTTTAATATCGCGCAACAAACAACAAAGTTTCGTCAGCTGGGCGAAAACTTTTCCATTTACCTTTTGGCCGCCTCCGCCTCAGTCTCAGCCTCCGTCTCCGCCTCACTCACATTTATTCCCTCTCCCCTTCATAGCTGATGCACAATTCTTGCCTTTCGGCAATCAACAATACGGAGCCCAGCCTGGATTCGTTGGAGCTGGACGAGCACGTCAGGGGTCCATCTCGAAGGCGAACACAAACGCCTATGAGCGTCAGGTGGACTTTGGCAACAATGTGGAGTACACGCAGGGTCTGTCCAATTCGCGGGCCGTCACCCGTCAGAACGGACAGCGGATCGTTGCGGATAGCCAGGCACGCACGCGCGATGTGGATCTGGGAGGTCTGCAGATCGGAAATACGTTGACGCGCACGCGCACCAATGCGAATGGCGCCGTTTCCGGTGGCATTGCAAATCAATTCAGGGTGGGCAACGTGGGACTCGGCGCCTCGGTCTCGCCCGACAATCTGCGCCAGGGATTCGGCCTGCAACGCGGCGCCGATGGCAACACACGCCTCGGATTGGGACTGCTCAGTCTCGATCTGGACAGGAATGCGCAGCGCGGCAACTCGCTGAGCCAGGCCGAGGTCAATGCCCAGGGCAAGGGGGCGCGGGTTAAGTCCAACAGCAATGCGAACACAAACACCCAGCAATTTGGCGGAGTCAATGTGAGGGAGACGGTGAGCAACTCCAATGCCTTTGGACGCGCCCGCAACGGACAGACATCGGCCAATGCCGGCGGCTTTGGCGGCAATGCGATCACCCAAGGCGCCACATTCGGCGGCCAACCCCGCCAGCGTCGTGCCCCACAGCCCCACCGTGTCTATCAGCAGCAGCCATTTGTCGCCGGCAATCAGCGCCTGGTGCGCCCCAAGCGTCGGGCCCAGTTTGTGCCATTTGGATACCCACAGCAGAGTTTCAACAACTTTGGTGGCAACAACTTCGGCAACTTCCAGGACTCGCAGCGGCCACGCCGTCAGTTCGGGCGTCCGAGCAATAACTTTGGATTCCCACAACCCCAAGGTGGCAAGGTGCAGTCGTTTGGCAATGCCGGCGCCCAGGGCAGACCTGGGTTCAATCAGCAGGCGGCCAGCAACAATTTCGCAAACCAGAAGCCTGGTGGATTCCAGAACTCGGGCAGCAGCAGCATTGGCTCGAATCTGGCGCAGGACGGCAGCAGCGGTCAGGTGAGCTCGGCAAACACGAATCAGCAGAGCGGACCTGGTTCGCAGTCAAATGGCGCTCAGTCGCAGGCCTTGAACTTCAATGCCGGTGGACAGCAGGCGTCCAACTCGAATGCGAATACGCAGCACATTCGGGATGGCAACAGGGAGACCATTGGCTCGAACAGTGGGTCCAGTGCGACCAATAACAATGCCGGTGGCAGCTCAACGAACATCGCGAATACGAACACTCAGGTGGTGCGGGAGGGTAACCAACAGTCGATTACCTCCGGCGCCAACAGTCAGTCCATCTTCCAGGGCAATCAGGGTCAGGGCAATGCGGGCGCCAACACGGCGGCCAACATTAGCTCGCAACGTGGCCCGAATGGCTCCGTTACCAACTCGGCATCGAGCAGCGCCACCGCAACCGCAACGAACGGTCAGTCGGCCAATGCCAATGCCAATGCCAGTGCCGGAGGACGCGGCAATGCAGCCGGAGCTGGAGCCGGAGCCAATGCAGGTGCCAATGGCGGCGGCAATCGCAACGGAGGCGGCGCCAATTCCAATGCCAATGTCTTTGGTGGCTTCGGTGGCTTTGGCTTTGGCCGTTAGTTGAACGCAGTTAACGTTATTGCAACCACGCACCACCAAACCACATGCACCACTTAATCTCTACTTTCTTTTTTTTCTTTTTTTTTTGAGTGCTCACCTTAATTGTTTTAATATAATTATTATTTTTTTAATCGACAACGAATCACTTTAAGCACACGAATAAAATGCATTTGTTAATTTTAAATGTGATTTGCACTAAGAGCACGGGTCGAGGGGGGGCACAGGGGGGCACAGTGGGGCAAAGGTGAAGTTGGGTGAAGCACAGCAATTCTGAGGTAATTAAAGTTGAGTGTTTTCCACAAACTCACTAATCACATTTACGCACAGCTGTGAATCATTTGGGTGTTCACAATTTCAATCACTTTTTACTCATCTGAATATTGTCATTTGATTGCGAATCATTCACTTTATTCACTGGTAAGTTCTCATTAACAATTGAGTCAATATATCTTATTTATTGACTGCTGGCAATCGAGTGAATGTTATTCACTTTATTTGCGAGTATAATGATTTGTTTTCTGTTCTTGAAACAATTTCAATATTGAATTTTATTTTTTTTTCAATTAATTTAAATTATTTTGATCTTTAATTTCGATTTCTATTAGACTGTACTTCAATCCTTGAGTTCAGCATAAATCTTCAAGTCTTCAAAAAACAAAATAGAAAACAATTTCAAATTTATATAACTTATTCATTTTGTTAATCATTATTTGTTGATTGTGAGTTTTCTTTAACAATTTATTATATTCGCTTCGAAGTATACTTTGATTGAACAATTATTCAGTTTCTTTGCAGGCGAGTTTAATGTTTTGATTTATAATTTAGAAAGAACTTTAAAACTTTTTTTGTTTTACTTTCTTTTATTTAGAATACTTGTTTAGTATTTGTTTAGTACTTGCAAATCTACAAAAATGCCTTTAATGCAGATATAGATATTCTCAGGAGTCTTCTGTAATTGTTATTCAAGTAGAAAATCATTTTTTAATTTCTTTAACTCATTCATTTTGCTGTTCATTCTTTGCTGACTGTGCAAATATTGATCTTTAATTTATTCGAGTAACTTATTTATCAACAAATGTCTCTAGTTCTGTCAAAAAATCTAGCTCACATTAGTTAATCAGTTGTCAGCTTATAAAGCCATTTGGAAATACAAAGAATATTATAACTAAATAAACTATTCTTTTAGTTAGTATTAGCTGTCAATAGTTCATTAAATGGAAGCAGTTAAATTTGCCAAGCAAGTGAAAGCAGAACCCTCATTCAAAATATTAGATGTATTAGTTGGTAAAACAAGTTAATTATAATACATATATTTATATAGAATCAGTTATTTTTGGTAAAAGAAACTCAGCCTAGTCAAAGTTTTCAGGTTCATATAAACATAAATCGTGCACAAATAGTCTGAAAATGCTTCAACTAATCTTTCTGATCAAATCAATGCACTACTCCTATAAAATATCAATTTGAATCCCTTGCTGCCTCTCAGACTGTTGTGCGTTGCATTTTTCGACACTCCAAGTATTTATTTTAATTTTGCAAACATTAATTTCCTTGCCCGCCTTGCACAACTTGCACTCAATTGCTTTGGAATTCCAGCAAAATGGATTCAATTTCAACTGATTGCACATTTCAATCACAAGTTGCCCTAGCCCTGGCAGCACTTGAAAATTACACAAAATCATTGCATACTTTTAGGCATACGCATTTAAATCTCTTCTCTGTCGTTCATTCGTTCTCTGTCTATGTTGTCAGTGCGCTATCGCACTCAGCAGCAAGTGCGCCTGCAGCGCTGGCGTCCACGCTCGTTGAATCTCAGTGCTGATGCCAATCAGTTGGAGGATCTGTACATCAATCGATCGTCGCGTTTGGAGGACATGCAGCCCAGGGATAACTCATCCATTGATGCCTTTGGTGACATTGATCCGGGTCAGCGGCAGGGAAGAACATTTAGTGTGATCACCGATTGGATTAGCAACCTCTTCAGCTCCTGCGTCTCGCCCTGCACCTTGGAAGCGTATCAACAGAATCGTTGCTGCGAGACTTATGTGATTGCACCACCCCAAACCTGCTGTACCGTGGGGCCGGTTTTCCCACCTGGACCTCCAATTAGACCACCACCCAGACCACCACTACCACCACCACCACCACCACCACCGCCGCGTCCGCCACTACCACCTCCACGCCCACCACCGCCAGTATTACCACCACCCCGCTTTCCTCAGCCATATCCTTTACCTGGTCCAATACTTCCCAACAGATATACGCCCATTATGATGATGGCCGTGCCCATTAACTGCTGCACGGTTTGCACCTACACCTACTATGGGCCACCTCCATGTGGCCGTTTCAATACCAACATACCACCTCCCTACTATGGCTAGCTCGCCCCTCTCCGTTCCGATGGAGCACCTAAAGTTAAGGCTTCAGCACCACATTGCTCATAACTATGCTTCTCACTCTCTTTGTGTCTATATAACTATCTTTCCCTCTCTCTCCCTCTCTCTCTCTCTCTCTCTCTCTCTCTCTCTCTCTCTCTCTCTCTTTTCCCTCTGTCTTTGTCTTTCGTTTGTTTGCTTGCATAATCTGTGAACGCTCTTTGTGCCTGTTTCTGTTTCTGGGTCTCGAGCTGTCAAAAATGCGCCAAATAAGGCAAACAATAAAGAGTCGGCATAGAGTCGGGGGAGGGAGGGAGGTAGAGTCGGGCGATTGTCAGGAGTGGGGCTTCCTAGGAGCTCCCCCTTTGCCTCGTGCCTTTGCCAGACATATGGGCAGGCTTCGGCAACTGAACAAATGAAGTTGTTGGGCCCTAGACAATGCAGAGTTTCCCTTAAGATTTAGTTTACCTTTAGCATATTCGAGCTTTCGAAGCTGAAAGAAGGAAATTACAAGTTGCATCAGTTTGGATAAAGACTTTAGATTCTCAATTTCTGTCCCTCTTTCAGTTCTTAATCATAAGATACTTAGTGAAGATATTTGTATATGATATAAATTCTTTTTTTCATCATAATTATATTTATATTTCATCAGGGAGCTGCGTGATAATTATATTTCTATAATCTTTTTTTTTTATGTAAAACAAAAATTATTAGTTTTACTTCTTAATTTTACAAATTACTTTATTTTTATTTAAAGTTTTCATAATACAAAATAAATGATATTTTATATTGGAGATTTTTTCTCTTATAGAAATTATTACTTATTTTTCTTATAGTTTTATTTTCTATTATTTTATTTTTATTTAAAGTTTTCATAATACAAAATAAATGATATTTTATATTAGAGATGTTTTCTCTTATAGTAATTATTACTTAGTTTTGTTATAGTTTTATTTTCTATTATTTTATTTTTATTTAAAGTTTTCACAATACAAAATAAATGATATTTTATATTAGAGATTTTTTCTGTTACTTCTTTTTGTTATAGTTTTACTTTCTACACTTTAACATAGCAATCTTTTCAATTCTGCTGCAAATCAATTTGCTGAGTCTAATTATAGAAACCCGACTCGATGTTTGAAATATATTTGATCTATAATAGAACTTTCTTCCATATTTTCTAATTGTACTTTCACAAATGAGTTTTGTCACTTGTATTCTTAGCCATGTTTTAGCTGCAAGCTCTTTGGTTTATCGAACTTTTGCTTTGGCGAAATGGTGGTGAAAGAGTTTCCATAGGAATCTATAAATTTCGGTAAGAGCAATCGCAGTTCGTTGTGAATGGCCGTTGATTTTTTTGCTAACATTTGTTGTTGGCCATTTTGGCGATATTCGCTGCTTTGTTGTCCTTTTTATAAGAGAATGCCTTTGGGTGAGTGTGTGTGTGTTGGTATGTGTGTGTGTGTGGTCGTCCGCTTTGTGTGCACGTAAGGACAGTGGAAATTTATAACAAGCGGGGCCCAAACACAGGTCTCTGACAGAGCCGCTGCCTGTCTGGCAGCCACATACGACGGGACACGACACAACAGAACAGAACAGAACAGAACAGAACACAACACGACAGGACAGTTAAGGCGAGTGAAGAGCGATGGAGAGCGAGAAGGGGGCGAAAGAGGCACAGGATACGTCACGTCAGCGGCACAACAAAGCTGATAACTGCAGGCACTGCGCCAACGCCGTTGACGTCGCCGTCGACGTCGTCGTCGTCAGATTGTGATAAGCACGCTGGAATACACAACTGAAGCGAGGCGAGAAAGAGAGAGAGAGAGAGAGAGAGAGAGATAGAGTGAGGAGGAGAAGTCCCAGCGAAGCGGAAGCAGAGCCCAACACATCGCGCGCCTTTGTCATTTCTCATAATGTTAATTTATATTCAGTTCAGTCTAAGCAAATAGCACAAAAAAAAAGCCACATGCCGTGCACAGTGACAGCCGGGTAAGTAAGGACACAGATTGAAGCAGCTAGGGGAGGAGCAGGAACGGGGAAAGTAGATGCCGGGAGCCGGGAGCCGGGAGGAGAGCCTAGACTACACGCTAGTAGAATTGCTGGTGACGGCGGCGAGCTGGTGTGGCAGCAACAAAGCGACGTTCGCTGAACACCTCCTGACCGGGTGCAGCGCCATCTGTGGCCGAGTAGAGCAACAGGGGTATCTCCTCAACGCTCGTCTGCTGCAACTGCGCCGAGTTGCGCACACCGGAGCGCACCAGTTCGTTGGCGGACAGACGCCGTGTGGTCGCACCACTGGCACCACTGGCAACATCGGCACCACCATCCAGCAGCTGACTGTCATCGTTCTCGTCCTGCTGCAGTGGCTCATCCTCTGGTTGGGGCACCACAATGGCATTGCCCACAGTGCCAGCGCCATCTGCGCTGTCGGTGATGTCGCCACTGATGGAGCTGGCCTGCAGCAGTGCCTCGATGTTCTCCACATTCGAGAGGCCATTGATCTGCAGCTGATCGTGCAATTCGCTGGGAATGGCAATGGCCTGGACATCCTTGTGGCCGGAGATGCCATTGGGCGTGGGAATGAACTGCACATTCTCTGGAATCTGATCCGTGGGATAAACTGGCACAAGCTCGGCTTCGTTATCGTTCTTCGACTTCAGCAGGATCAACGAAATGGGCACGATCTTCTTGAACTTGAGCAGCACCAGCTTCTTGATCGCCACGGCGCCCGGAAAGACGCGAGTTTGAGCTCCATGTGGCTTGGCAGCGACGAGAGCACGCTGCTGCTGCTGATGATGGTAGCGATGACTCCTAGACCGATGACCAGGCACATGACGAGCTGAGAAACGGACAGAGATTATAGAGACACAGAAAATAGAGATTCAGTGAGAAGCGACTCACCGTCAATGAGAACAATCAAGGCCAGACCGATGGCCAGCAGAGTAAACAATTTAATTGCCATTTTCTCAAATCCAATTTCAAATCCAAATACAAATCCAAGTATTGCTAATGATTGCGATGTGTGGCTCCGTTCTCCTCTCTGTTGTTTCGCTGGGCGAGCGCCTCTATTAAATGGTTTAGCAGGTGCCTTTGCAAAGACATTTTATACAGGGTAGACGCCATGTCGAAAGCAAGTTACAAATGTATCTTTCACTCGGAAATCGTAAAATAACAAACAAAAGCTAACGAAAAATACAAAAAAAAAATAAAAAAAAAATACAAAAATTAGCGCCAATAACTAAATGAAAATAGAAGAAACGACGCGATCTCCATCTCCATCGCCATCTCCGACTGTTTGCCAAATGATTAAACTATGCAAATGCAAATACCCCTCATCCAGTTCGCAAGCTGATTTATGCTTGAACCAACTCGATGATCCAACTGGACCATGGGCAATCTATGCAGTCCAGGCGAGTCATTGACCGTTTGCTGCATTGCCGTACCTAAGCTTCGCCTCAAAAAGAGCCACAGTCAACCACAGTCAACCACAGCAACCACAGCACCAGCATCGAACCCGACCCAGCCAATCGAAGGCGTTCAATTTGCATTTGAGGTCGTCGTCGGGTGCGGAAAGTTACCAATTTCTTTTAGCTGTGCCAAAAGTGAGATTCTGCATAAGTTAGGGTATTGGGGGTTGTGTGTATGGGAGGGGGGTAAGTTTTTAGCCACTTCCATAATGGTCAACAGGCCAGCTTCAAGTATTTATCATTGTCCGCTTTCTGGGCGAGGCTTCTCCCCCACCACGACCTCAATTCCCAACTCATGTCAAAGTTCAGCCTGCCCGCCAGCCCAGAGTTATGTCTCTTTTTTTTTGTTGTTTTTCTCTTTTCTTTTTGTTGTTGTCGTTGTTGTTGTTGTTGTTCTTTCCATTTATAGCTTGACTCTTAGCTCATGTTCCCATTTGGGAATCACAATCGCCCCATTATTTTGACTCGAGTTTCTGGCCCACACGCCTCGGGTGTCCATCCATCTATCCATACTACATTAATAACTTATTTTTCATTTGTCTAAGCTCTTGTTTCCATCACATTTTCATAGTTTTGCTTATTAAAAGACAATAGATAACTTAACGCTTCTCAATTCTCACACACGTATTTGTCAAGCAGATTCCACAGTCATTCTATTCAACATTCTACATTGAATAGATTATATTTTTGGTCGCATTTGTTTTAGAAAAGTATCTTGGTCTTCTTTTGCAAAGAAGTCATTGGAGGATTGCAAAGGGCAGAAGATAGTTGTAATAAAGCGAAGCTATAATTCATATACAGATAAGTTTGTCTAAGCTTAAAAGCAGAATTCATCTTACGAATATTGTGAGGAGAAGTGTGCAAAAGGTTAAGACTATTTTCGACTCTCAACACAAAAAGAAACAACAATTCCAAAATAGAAAAGTGACCTCTGAGTGTTAAGTTTGAATAACAAAAGAAAACTTGAGGACACTGAGAAGAATGTTGGCTGAGAAGTTCAAGTAAAACAGATGTAAACTTAAGCAATGTGCTCAATGTGAGAAGACTCTCACAAGGACTTTAAAGAACTCTGAGAAGAACTCTGAAGAGTTGATCTCATTACGATGTAAATGAGAACTGACTAATGTTAGTGTAGTGATTATCATAGAATGTTAGCTAGTTATGTTATGTTAGTTAATTTGAAATCGAACTCAATCGAAATCGGGTAAAAGTTCTGAACATTTACGAGCATTAAGTAAGTCTCATTATATTTCTTAGCATTTTGCTGAATGAAACCAGATTTCTAGTACACAAACTGTATTTTCTATAATTGGAATTGCCAACGATTAAAAGTTCTTCGAATAAAAAGCTGATTATAACTGCGAATTATGATTGATTTAAACAGTTTAGCTTTACGGTTTCCTTACAAAATTCATACTCAGCATGTGTTTTATGATGTCTGTCAGCTTATAGATATTTATGGATGCCAATCGCTTAGTTCCAGCCAAGACAATACTATAGACAGCGTTCGATGGTGGAAAATGCAATTCGCGTTGGTCGCTTGTAAAACAATAGTTAAAGTCATTAATTATCGATTGATCTTAAGTGGTCTGTGATTGGCATGCTGTGCTGCCACCCAGTTGCTTGAATTTGCCACAGATCGTTGCCCTGGTCCTGCTTTCAGCTTTCACTCCCATTTCCCAGTTGCCATTTCCCATTTCGCAGTGCGCAGTTCTCAGTACTCAGTTCTCAGCTCCCAGGGGGCTGCCATTTGGCACTCCTCTCTCTCGAGCTGGATACCAGCTGTGATTTATTTGTGTTTATGTACAAATATATATTTTATTTTAGTCTGTTATTAGGGCCGCTTGCAAAGAGCCACGTCAGTAATTAACGTTACGTTCGGGATGGGAATCTGCATCTACATTTGAGACTTGAAACAGAAAATACTTGTGGCCTATTATGAGCGACATAAACCAATTTTTTAATAACCAAATTATGCAAAAGAAAACTGAGAGAACTGAAAAACAACGAGGCGGACTCAATATGTTCATTAGCTGCCCAGCAAGGTTGGGCACCGGCTTAGCCTTCGCTCTTAACTTGGCTTTGGCCATGGGCATGGGCATGGGCTTGGGCTTGGACTTTGGTTTGGGTTTGGGTTTGGGTTTTGGGCCGGGAATTGCAAAAAGTGCCAGCCTTATGCTAATGGAAATCCATAAAAAGAACACATAAATACTCATTAGTAGCGAGTGTGCGAGTGTGCGAGTGTAAGTGTGTGTGTGTGTCTGTGTCTGTATCTGTATCTGTGTGTGTGTGTGTGTGTGTGCTTGTCTCGAGAAAGTTGGTGTCCGGATTGTCGCAGCCGGGTCACAACGCGTCGGGGTCAAAGTGTTAGAAAGTTATTGGAAAGTTTATATTTTATTTTTTTGTTCTTTGTTATTTGATTTGCTGAGAACCTTGATGAGAATTGCCCAAAATCTGGAACGGACGATCGTCATCCGATTTCCATTTGTATTGTTTTTTTTTTTTTTTTTTCTGCTGAACTAATAAACTTGTTCCCAATCCGAATCGAGTGGGTTTTCAATTAACCAAATCAATTTCAGAAGCTTGAGGCCGTTTCTAGAAAACTTCGAACGATGCAAGATTGAAAACTTGAAGTCTCAATATAGCGCAGAAATTGTGAGCTGGTTCAAAAGAATGTATTTATATATTTATTATATATATTTATATATATAAGACTTTAGAACTTAACTCACTTTTCTAACTACAACTTGTTCAACATGTCAGCTTTCTAATGAATATTCAAACATCATTTAATTTCTCGTTTACTTCCAAGTCAACTTAACATCAAGAACTAGTTCTAAAATGATCTTACATTAAATATTTTAAAAATATTTAAAAGAGAAATTAAACAAATTTTAATACATTTAAATTAAAAAGCCAATTAAATAGTTTAAGAAAAGTTAATGAGTTCGTCAAGACATTTTCGTAATGTGACAAGAACTATGAACTAGTTCCACTACATAACGTAAATGAGATAAAAATGCAATTTTAATTGTAATTAATTTAAGTAACTACATGCATATTTAATGTTAAATTCTTATTCTAAATACATATGAGAGATTTATTGTAAGTACAAGGAAAAATGTTTTTATAAATTCACAATTTTTTTGGTATTTTAAAATTATTTTAAAATTGCTGAAAAGTGTGTAATGTATTTGATTATAATATTAGTTAATATAGAGTAAATATTCTCTGTTATATATTTCTGTTAAACTTTTTCAGTATTTGTTTTTATAAATTCAGAATTTTTTATTATTTTAAAATTATTTTAAAATTGCTGAAAAGTGTATAATGTATTAAATTATAATATTAATTAATATAAAGTAAATATTCTCTGTTATATATTTCTGTTAAACTTTTTCAGTATTTGACAAACGGAATATTTTAATTACATAAAAAAAAACACTTTTTTAAGTATAAAGAAATTATTTTCAAATTTGATGAAAAATCTATAATCTATATAATATATTAAATAATAATAGTATTCTGAAATATACTATATACATTTATATTATAAATAGTTTGCTGGCACGCTCTTGTCAGTATTTTTTAATATATTTAAAATTGTTAAGAAAAAGTTTAATGTATTTAATATATAATAAACTAAATAAAAACTTTCTGTTATAAGAATTATTAAAATATAATAATTATTTAGCATATTGAGTATAATGTATTTAATAAGCGAATTATGCAAATGAGCTAGTTCTAAAAGAAGGAACACTTCTTTGTAATTATGAAGTTCTTTTAAAATAACCAAAATAAATAAATAAATAATAAATATTCCCCGGTAATTACTACTGCTTAACATTAGATAATAAGTGTATTTGATGCATTGCGTTCATTACGTTACGTAGTTCCAAATGAATGGAACTAGTTTATCGAAAATCTGAATATCAATCAAATGAGTTTGTTCTGTTCAACTGAACTGGCTTAGGCACAATTGATCGAAGGGATAAGTTCAAGTAACACGCAACGATTAGAGTGATATGAATTTCCTGGAAGATGTCTGAACAAGCAGCCGAACTAGTTCCAGTTCAGCTGAGGTCAGCTACTGGACCAGCGTGACCCCCAGCACGACCCGAGCGGTCAGCACATGTCAAATTAATTTACCGGCCAGCGGCAAGCGGTCAGCAGATCGTCAGATCACCGGCAGATGAGCATGAGGTGAGGAAGATGGCGAAGCAGTTAGAAGAGAAGTCAGAGAAGTCAGAGAAGGTATCTGCTATCTTAGCAGATAGAAGCTCTCGCTCTCGCTCACTCGCACTCTCTCGCCAGCTAGGTGGGAGCTCTCGTTCTGTCGCTCTCGCTCTCTGCTGGCACGACGACTTGCGGCTCTCTTGGCCAAAATGTAGCTGGTACATAAAAAGCTCGGGTCGCCGCGCACGCTCAAACAGTTGGCCAAACGAGACGTCTGTCTGTGGACGAGCGAAGCGAACGGAGGCGCAAAGCGAGAACAATCAATAAACAACAACAACAACAGCAACAGCAACAAGAACAACAACAACAACGACAAGAACTACGAGTGTGTGCGTGAGTGAGAGTGTGAGTGTGCGCTTCTGTGTGTGTGTGTGTGTGTGCGTGTCTGTTACACAGGTGCTAATCCCGTAACCAGACATGGCCAAATACCTGGCTCTATGCCTGTCTCTGGTCCTGGCCGCGACACTCGTCCAGGCCGAGGTTAAGGCCAAGGCCGCCCCCATCCCGGTCGAGGTCAAGGAGGTGCCACAACTGGCTGCCATCGAGCAGTCCACGGAGTCGCCCATCGCGGACATGGCGCTGATTGGTAGGCAATCTCAAGCAGCTCCAATCAATAATCCCAAGGCAAACTAATGTCATGTGTTTCACCTTTTTTTTTCATGTGTTTCCCACTTTTTTTCTGTGCATCCGTGTGTGTGCTCCTTACGTGCCAAACGTGTGTGTGATTGTGTTGGTGATGGTGTTGCTGATGGTGTTGGTGCTGTGGCTGCAGAGGATGCCCCAGTGGTGCCCAAGATGCCCACCGAGAAGCCGCCCACGGCAGCCACAGCCAAGGCCAGTAATGAGCCCAGCCCAGGCCCTCCTCCCCAGCAGTCGGCTTGGAGCAACCCCAACTGCAGTCGGATGAGAAATCCGCCCAACCACACACCGTGGCCGACTTCATCATCCATCCATTGATTGCCTTCAAGCCACGTCAGGGTGCGCTTGATGAGCTGCATGCACAGGGTAAGCAGGCAAGTCCGGGTGGAGCGGGAGGCTCATCCGCTTCGCCGGGCACTTGGCTGTTTGGCATGAATCCCGGTCAGGGCTTGGGTTCGTCTTTCTCGACGCTGGCTGGATCCGTATCCGGTTGGTTCAACGATCGCCTGACCGCAGCGGGTCAACAGTTGCCCAGCATTCAGGGACTGATTGACACGCCGGTGCGTGACACGGCCACCACGAGCAGCACCACCAGCACCACGACCCAGCGTCCAGATATTGTCGTGCGCGTCCAGCAGCGTCCCAACAGGAGACGCGGCAATGGAAATGGAAATCTGAATGGCAACGGAAATGGTAATCGCAATGGTAATAAGAATGGCAATCGCAATGGCAACAGGAATGGCAACAACAACAATCGTGTCCAGCGTCCAAATCGTTTCAACAATCGCCTGGATTCACTGGAGTCGGAGGAGTACGATGATGATTACTTCAATGGCAATCGCTTCGATGAGGAGTTCGATGATGATGACCAGCTGGAGGAGCAGCTGGAGGATGACCATGAGGCGGAGGCCGACCTAAACGCTGACGATCAGTCGCTGGAGCAGGTCGACGATGAGGAGGACGATCAGCAATTTGTCGAGCAGCAGCCGGCGAAGCGTCGTCGCGTCAACCAATCCCAGTCAGCGCTGCGACGCAAGCCGCAGTCGCAGTCGCAGTCGCAGTCGGCGTCTTCGTCGCAGCGTCGTCAACTGACGCAACAAAAGAGACGTGGACAACCACTGGCGTTGCTGGAGCAGGCCGAGGAGGAAGAGGAGGATGACGATGTGGAACAGGAGGATGATGACGATGAGGCGGAGGAAAGCGATGAGAACTATGCCCCAGTCATCTATACCCAGTCCTCCCGCAAGTCCCAGGGCCAACCCGGCTTTATTCAGAACGGTCAACAGAGCCTGATCAATCAACTGCGTAGATTCACCTTTGGCCAGACTCCTGGTGAGTTGGGCAACAAGCTGCGCAAGTCCCAATCCCAGTCACAGTCCAGCCTGAGCCCCTCCAGAGCTGCAGCCCGTCGTCCACAACAGACGACGCTGCTGGTGAACCGCAACGGTCAGACGGTGTATGTGGCACCCGAACTTTTGGATCTGACTCCCGGCTATCCCTATGGCTATGCGCCCGCTCCCGTTAGGAAGCAGCAGCGTCCCACCAGCTCCTACCCCCAACCTCCACTGACCGTGCCCGTCCGCCGCAAGGGACGCCCCACCCAGTACATAACCATACCCTGGAGCCAGCTGGGTTTGTCGCCGCCCGAACGCCAGTCGGTGGTGTCGCTCGCCGAAGGCATTCAGTCGCAGCCCCTCATCCTTAACATACCCGAGAGCGCCATTAGTACCGTGCCCGTGCGCGGCTCCAGCGCCACCAACGGCCAGAAGAAGAAGAAGCGTCCCACATTGACTGCTTCGGCGGTTCCCCTACTGGCTGATGCCTCGCTCATGGACATCTTCCAGCCACCACAAATCCCACCATCCCGCACCGGCTCCGGCTCCAGCTCCGGCACCAACAACGTGACCAAGCCAAAGCCAAAGCCCGTGCTGATTGCCGCCAAGCCGGTTCAGGCTGGCGGCTTGCTGCCCACACGCATTCGTCCTGGCACCATTGTGGAGAAGGCACCCGCCATGGAGACACCCGAGAAGATGTCCCCATCCCCAGCAGCCCAGTCTGATTATCAGCAGAAGGACACCCCCAATGCCATGGATGCCACGTCCACTGCTGGCTCCGGCAACGCCAATGCCAATGCCGAGATGCCCACGGACGTCGCCTCGCAGTCGCTGCCCGAGCAGGAGTTTATCATTGTCGGCGATGACAATGAGCCAGGTCTGTCACGTCATGTGCAGCCGGCCTATGGCGATGCTCGTTATGTGTCCTATGGCGACTTTCAGCCATACTTTGATCTGATCCATCAGAATCGTCGCTTTGCCCTGCGCAACGTGGGACGTGCCCTCGAAGCGAATGAGGAGCCGCCCCTTGTCCAAGCCTAGTTGTAAATGCGAGAGAACAAACTGAGAATTTCAGAATGAAACAAAGAAAATACGAAACATAAAAACAAAAATAACCCAAAAATGATTTTCAATCAACAAATAGTGCAAAAAAAAACAAAAAAAAAAAAACAAAAAAAAAAGAATAAATTTTTTTTACATTTTTTTTTATCGTTGTTGTTGTGTGTGTGTCTGTGTGTGTGTGTGTGTGTGTGTAAGAGTGTGCATGTGTGAGACGAGACGCTGAGACTTAAAGCTGTTAACCCCTCGTGAACCCTGGCCCAAAACAAAAGACAGTTAGTAGCATCTATTTTGGTATATTATTAATACCAAGAGAAATACCTTTTTTGTTGTCATTTTTTTTAATGTGTTATTCATGAATATTATTCATAACTAATGCCGTCGATCGCCGTGCATTGACCCGGCCCGCAACGCTTGCATATTAATGAGCCGCGTGCGCTTTGACCGATATTAACTTGGCCAAAGAGATTCAAAAGAAAGTCACAGTCGTGTGTAGCCGGGTCATGTTTATTAATGTAGATCGAATTGAGAGATAGAGCTTGTAATATTCATGTGAATCCAATGCCAAGAACTAGTTCTATGAATCACTTAACGGTATTTCTCAGGCTCATTGAGATTTGCATAGTTTCGAATATGAAAACAAGACTAGACAGCAATGTCCGGAGATTTGAGTGAAATGCGCCTAGAGTGGGCAGCTTTTGTCAGGAGGAGTTGTAGCATAGCAATGAGCTTTAAGCAGGCAGCCTTGCAGCTGAAGGATGGCCGCGTTCGGCTAATGTGATGCACGATCACGTGAGTTGCATAGCAGTTAGACTCTAATTGATAGCAAAAGCGCAATCGATAAATCATTGCTGAATCAAATGATAGCAGACTGATAACATGCAATCACGTTGTCGTTTATCAAATACAAAATTCTTGGCACATTTCTAGGCGCTTTCAACTTGGATAAATGCAAGCGATATTCTCAATGCTCCACCTAGAGGGGAGTTAAATCAGTTGGATCCAAACAAATTGTTTTCGTTTTTCATATTGCAAATTGAAGGCAGAGTTCTAGGGGCTTGATAATCACTTTCCACGTAGAGACAGCGTCTCAGATTCGGCACACACACACACACACACACACACTCGCACAGGCACAGATACAAAACAACAATAATTGCGAAGCTTTAGCACCTGAAGGCAACTGGCAGCAGAAGCATTCAATCACTGCACACCCACTTGCCGCATGATAATGTAAAATGGAACGAGAAGCTGACGGTCGCCACTTGAGTTCGGACTTCGAATGTGGCCCCCGGCAGAGGGTATCTAACTGAGTATGGATGGTTTAAGTGTGTGTGTGTGTGTGTGCGAGCGACTATTGTGATGAGAATTTGCATAATCATGCTAAGTGCGGCAAATTGTTAGAGCAATCAATGGGACAGTATTAGGCCAAGATGCGAGCACTTGGCATCCCCGAAAGACGCCGTTGACAACATCATTCGTCACGGGCCGTTCAAGTCAGTGAGTTGAAGTTCTGGATGGATGGCCAGCTAGCCAGATAGATGGATGGATAGCTGGATAGATAGATAGGTAGATAGGTAGATATATAGCTGGATAGATGTAAACGAGCTGATGATAGCCTCAACCTCAGCCTCAACCCCAACAACAGACTCAGCCTAAGCCTCAGCCTCAACCTCAGCCTCTGCCTGGACGATGACAACTGCGCCCTCGGGCCACATTCCTCCATGACAATTAATTAATGCCATGTGGTTGCGGGGTGAATGATCAGTTAAGTGGTGGCAAGTGGCACAGCAGAGTCTCGCTCGGCGATCAAGAATCAATATGGCAAAAGAGGCCCATCGATTAACTGTAAAATTATTATAGAAATTCATAATTCAAATTAGTTTTATTGTTTTGCATCTGCTTAAAGTTCAACTCTTGGCCCCAACCATCCAAGACCATCCAAGTTGCCGCAACCTGCTAAGCCAAATTAGTTGCCTGACTCCATAGCTAATTTCCATTATGTGCAAACACCAACAGCAACAACAGGGAAAACATAAAATAAGAAAAGAAAAAGAAAGAAACAACAGAAAAGAACGAAGAACAAAAAAAAAAAACAACAACTAAAAACTTGGCCCATTGTTTGGACCCATTTCGTTTTGTTTGTTTGGTGCGTTGAACTTTCAACTTGGCCAAGCCTCAACATCAGCTCCACAGTCCGCATCCAAGTTGAAGTCTTTATTCCGATTTCTCTCCCGAGTTGAATCAATTTATTAGGCGTTCGCCCATAGATGGACTTGGACTTGGACTTGGTGCTGGACTTGGACTCCAACTCTCGTTTCAGCTTTCAAATTGGCCTTTTGCTTGACCATTTTCATCCATTCTTATTACCATTCACGGCATGTGTTTTGCAGTTCGTTTTGACATTTGACACCGTTGAACTTTTGCCCTCCCTCCCTACCTCCCTCCCTCCTTTCCCATGCCCAGACAGAGCGCTGAGGGGAGAGAGCGGCAGCTGCGGCTGCGACTGCGGCACATTTTTATGCTAATTTCTTTTAGAAATTTTTCGTAGTTTTCTTCACAATTTCTTGAGGAGGGCCACCTCACTGTTGTTATGCGGATTTTGTTACTGTCAAGCGACTTAAATGATTTCTGGCCCCCTTTCTAGCGGTAATGCAGATTTTGTGATTTCTTAAATGATTCCTCATAATAAATATGCACATACTTAAGCATCAACTTTTTGTCTTCTTTATTCGCATTTCTTTTTTTTTTTCTTTTGCAATACATTTTACAGCACTTCAAGGCGAATATTTGCCAGCTCTTGTTTAAGAACAACTCATACACTAAACTATTTACAAATCATATATGAATTTATCTCGCAAGATGAATACAATTTATTGAAGCAAAGCTAACTGCAGAAACAATAAGTTTAAGCAGATCCAGCGTAGATGAATATTATGAATCACAATTAATTGAATATTGTAAATTTCATTTGATCTCGAAGAATCCCCTTAAGCTCAACTTAGCTGAAAAGATGAAGCCTCAAATAGAATCAATGACAATTAGAAATGTGAACGATATCAGTTTATCAGATATAAACAGAAGAAGAATAATATTAAGAAGTGAAAGCACATTTTTATATGTTTTTATCTATTTCATTGCATTTACTTAAAGCATCTCCCAAACCAGAGCGAATAAATCGCAGCGGCAGCGGCGCGAATATATATGAAATTACATTGCGTCTTATGAACGTATGCACAACAAAGCGGAGCGAGTTCGTTTCGACGGCGAATTTGCAGCGTTTTTTCCCGCTTGCCGCCAAGAAGGATAAAATTAGATTGCGCAGAAATTTGCTCATGTTCTGCGCTGATGACGTCACATGTGATGCATGTGTTGCATTTTTGCCTTGTTTACATGTTAATTTACTATATGTTGGCTTTTAATACAATATAATTATAATAATATAATTCGAGAAGCAGTTTTTAACTTATAATCATTCACATCTATTGAAATATATTTATTAAAAATCATCACATGTGACGTTTATGCGTTTAGCTGTTTATGCTCAATGTCTTTTTTCATGGCTGTCATTTGTTGTGATTCACACGTGCACTAATGTTAACATTTTTGCGAATAAAGAAACCGCGAATAAATTCGCCGCGATGTGAACACACTTGCGATTTTGCCGCGTAAAACATCACGCGGTTTATTCTCGCCGCTGCCGCTGCGATTTATTCGCTCTGGTTTGGAAGATGCTTAAAATGTACAATGCTTGGAAGTTCCACAGTTGCAAATGTTTATACATATATTAACAATGGGAAAATTGTGTAAAAAAGTAAGAAAGAAGTTAATAGAGATTGACAAGTGATATGAAATAACAATTATCAAGTTAAAAAGGCTTAACAAACTCTAGTAATTGGTAATCAATTTGCAGCTTGAATCATTGTCAATTGACTGAGAAGTTCCTTCGGATAAATACCAAATCCCTCGACTAGAAGATTCTCTGTAGATACTACTCTAAGTGGAGATGGAAATACATAATCCAGAGCAAAGTGAAAGTTTCACAAAACTGAAAGATTAATGAGCGATGGCAATCATTCAAGTCATCAACCTGCATCTTGAAGTCAACTATAGAAACAGCTCTGCTTTCATTTTGCTATCAAGTTCACAAGGAAATCCTTTAGCTGGAATTGAGTTATTATATTGATTAGAGAAACATTTGATTGCTGGGTTACGAGTTGCAACAACTGCGACTCTGTCTGTCTGATGCGATGGAAGATGGCGATATCATTGTGAATGCAACGGGTGCCTTCATCGAAGGCTTCACCTGGCCCGAGCTCTCGGATAGGTTCTACGATAATGTGCGCATTGCCGTATCGAATATACTTGTAGTTAGCGTCACGGTAATCATATCGCAGAAATGTTTGATGCTGAAGCTGGCTAGGACTGCGGAGCATACGTTCTACTGTACCCTGGCCCTGGTCTTCTGCATGAGCGAGAGTCTGCTCATGTCTCACCTCATATTGCACATGGCGCTTGGCCTGATGGCCTTTGGCCTCGGGGCGATGGGCGTTGGCGTTGAGATACGGCATAAGCACCTGGTGGGCTCGAAACACTCTCGCAGTAAGCACAGCATCTTTGGCTTGATTGGCTGCTTGCTGATCCTGGCCAGCATCAGCACGGGCTTCTGGATATTGCTGCAGGATCTGGACAGGCGGCATGCCATCATATTGCATCTGGTACATCGCCTCAGCAGCCTCACAAGCTATGTGGCCTTGATGACCTCCCAGCTGTTCAGCTACAACAAGGGATTCGTGCGGCGCAACTGGACAGAGCTATACATTCGCATCTTAAAATCTTTCACCTTTATTGCCACCATCACTGTGTGCGTCGAGGAGCTCAAGAACTTTGCTCGCGATATCCTGGCAACGTTCGACGAGGTGGTGCACGTTATAATTCCCAAACGGTTTGGGAATAGTCCATAAGATATGAGATGCTAGAAGCGCGATCCACATTGATTATCGATTATCATTTATCGAACTAAGTGTTAAGGCAAATAAAGAAGAGAAGCAAGACATAAATGTGGTTTTACTTGCTGTAACTTAATAAATTATAGAAAGGCAATAGCAAGGCTCTAAGTAGAACAAAGGGTCTGTTGAAGGCAACATAAGACCTGTTGCCAGTTAAAGCCACTTAATGTGTTCGAACCAAGATTCCAAGATACCAAAAGTTCGTTGAAGAATCTCTAATAAACTTTGACTCTGAAGAAGAAGTAGAAGTTGCCCACTATATTTATTCAGCGAACTGCTTGAATCTAAACTGATAGAAGATCTTTGCAATGGAAGTAAGATCTACTTTAATTCTTTATTCTTTTCTATACATATATATCTATATATATAAATGTATCTCTCTGCTGTTGTCTCGCTGCTAACGAAGTTTATTCCGATCCCACAGTAAATAATAATAATAATTAGTTTGAGAAATTCTTTATGAGTTGTGCCCCTCTTCAGCTATCGAAATAAATGTTGAATTATTGAGCCACATTTCATTTTCTTCTCAAAGTGAAGACTCGTCTACGGCATTGTTATTCAAGTGCTCTTCACATGGCATACTTTCGCGGTGCGAATTGTTTTGACCCCAGATGGTTTGTGGCCAGTGTCTTCATATCCATCAAGCCATCAGTAGGCACACGCCCCAACATAAGCCCAAGACAACAAGTATCAATCTTGCTGCCTTTGCATTCGCTTTTCTATACCCTATAATGAGTCCGTAAGCGGTGGCTTGTTGTGGGGGAAACTCTATAAAGTAGATGTAGTTCAAAATTGTTTGTATTAAATGAAAGAGAGAAATGATTTGAAGGGATATTATTTGTGATCAATGTTGATTATTATAAATTTCGATAGTAATTGTTATCGTTACTATCGATATTAGCTAGTTTTTTAATTACTTCTTAAATTTCTTGAAATAGTAAATTATAACAAAACCTACAATATAAAATGTATAAATATAGAAATTTAATCTATAATTTATGAATATAATTTTTTATTTGAAACTATTTAAATTACAAGTAAAATTGATAAATCATTATAAATAAATAGATGGAAATAGAAATCAATATTTAGAGTTAAAAATATTTAAATATAAACTAAAATCAATCAAATGAATTAATATAATTTGTTATTTAATAAAAAAATGTAATAAAATAATATAAGCAATTAAATGTATCAAATTACTTAAAAATATTTTCCCGACGCGTTTCACCTATCACCATCGCCATCATTTATAGGTGTGCAGGGTATGTGCTTGTCGCATACACCTTCGACCTGCCAGCATAGGCATAGATGTTGTTTGCGCTTGCAGAAGTTCGAACAGCCACGCGCAGCGTGCGAAGCACTTGAAAATGGCCAAAACCATGGCCGGGTCTAGGGCCACACTTGAGTATATGACCGAGCGATCGGGCCGTGGCCCAAACAGTTGCCATGCGACGCTGGCTGACTCGGCAGTCGGGGTCTGGTCGATAAGGCAGTTGGTAGTGGCTGGTACTAGGGACTTAGGTCTCGGGTCTTGGGACTTGGGACATCAACTTGGATTCAGATTCACATAGAAGTTCTTTGATTGTTTTGTCATTAGCGTGACGAGGTTGCCCGTGGGTTCGTTTTGCTCGATGGCTGCGATTGGATCTCTGAATTTCTTTGCTGGCTCTGCTCAATTTGAACTTGTTTGTTTCGTTTGCTGCTTTTGTTCTTCCTGCTGCTGAGGCGGTCAGTGACCCTCTTCCAGCATTTGACCATCTTTTTATTTGGCACTTGAATTTATGCCGACTCGAGATTGGAAATGGATGCCGTTTGCCGTTTGCCGTTGCCGTCGCCGTTGCCGTTTGCCGTTTGCCGTTCTACCATTTGCCAACATTCTATGGGCGTAATTATGTCAATGTGTAGAGCTATCTCTTGTTGGCTCTCTTCAGGGGCAGCGGCAACGACTCAGTGTGAATTGATCTCTAGAATGATTCTTTAGTCTTTGCGCTTCGCAGACTTGTTGCCTTTTCTTCTTTATTTTGCTGTTTGTTTGTGTTTTGCCCCGACTCGAGTCGAACTTTTTGCATAAAAACCTAGCAGCAGCGAATGAATCTGTACAGTTCTGTAGAACTTTGCTTACAATTAAGTAGGACGCCGCGTTGAGCAATAGAACTCTGAAGGATCCCACACAATGTCCCAGCTAAGCGCTTTCTTTGTGCTCAGCTGCCTTCTGGCCTTGGCCATGGCTGTGCCAGGTGAGTGGAAGGCGCTTGCCTCGTAGGCGCAGCTTATATCATCCACTTATATCATTCTCTCATTGCAGAGCCCCGTCAATTCCGTCAGCAGCAGCAGCAGCAGTTGCATCAGTTGCAACATCCGTATCTCTTTCTCAGCGTGCCACGCGGTCGTGCCAATGCTGGCGCTGTGGTGCAAGGCTATGAGATAATCGAGGAGCCCGAGCATGGCGTGCACAGGGATGCTGACGCTGACGCTGACGGCGACGCTGATGATGATGATGATGATGATGACGATACGCCAGTGCGTCGGGCACACGCTCATGATGATGATGACGACGATGATGACGAAGACGATTTGGCTGATGATGATAATGATAATGATAATGATAACGATGCTGATGCTGTCAAGTTGCCTCGTGGCCTGAGCTTGGCTCGCAACGGGCAACTGGTGCTGCTCAACGATGACGATGTGGACGACGAGCAAGACGATGATGACGACAACGATTTGCCGCTGGTCTTGGCCAAACCTGGCCTAGCCCGTAAAGCTGCCGCCCCCTCAATCAATGGGCAGCCGCTGCTGAAGAACGCCAAGCCCACACAGATGATGGTGGCCAGGGATCAGGCTGGTGCCATCATGGTGCCCGATGGCATCCTCGAGATCGAAGGCCAAAGCGTTGTCGATGAGAAAACCGGCAAGGCGGCCCTCCTTGTGCCACGTGCCGCACTCGATGCCATTCCCGATGGCGCCGTTGTCGCCCTCATGGAGCGTTCCGCCAGCGCTGAGGCTGTCGGAGAGGAGCGCGCCAACCGCGTCATTGTCCGTCGCCGCAAGAACGCCGGACGTCGCAATGTCCAGCGTCGTCGTCGTGGCGGTCGTCCCACCCCCCAGCGTCGCCGTCGCGGCGGCCAACGCCGACGTCGCGTCAACCCCAACAGGCGCCGCAATGTCCGTGTGGTGCGTCCCAGTGGCAACCGTCGACGTGGCACCGTCCAGCGTCGTCGCGGCCAAGTCATGCTCCAGGGTTAAGCCCCATCTGCTGCTGCAGCAGAGAGAGGAGCCAACCAATTTTCTAGTATTATAGTTAAGCGCTAAGAACGACCCCAGCCCATGACCCATGTGACAATTGAAACGGAATCGAAAATAAATATAAATGTGATATAAAAAGAGAAAACAAAGCATTGAAATTATTATTCAGTTATTTGAATCATTTGCTTATTTTGATATTTATTTATTATCATTTATTAATTTGCTTACATATTAAAAAGAATTTTTATTTCAATTTTAACTTATTCTTATTTTAATTTTCTTGAAATTTCTTTCTATTTTTTTAATGCCCATTTTATTGGCTCATTATCTAAATTGCAGCTCTTTTATCTAGACAGTTCTTTCTTAGGCCAGTCATGAGCGGGCGGAGTTTCTTTTCATCAGTTATGAAATGATATTCATTAATATATTCTTCTTCTCTTCTCATCACCTTTTTGTGTCTCAACTTCTCAACTTCTCCGCTTCGACTTGCTACACACTTCAGCTCTTATTTCAGCTGCCTTTTCACGTTCTTTCTGCCAACTGTTCTTAACTGGTTTCGTTCTTTTTTTTTTGGTACATTTTTTGTCCTATTATAAAATATTTTTGCCAAGCGACAGACAGGTCCGTTGTGTTGAGCATTTTGACCCAAATCACGAACCAGCAGGCGGCCACGCTGCGTATGCGCAATGTCACTTAAAGAAAAACAACTACAACAAAAAAAAAATACCTATAACACTTTGTTGTTGCTCTCGACCTATGCGTATTCAAGGTGAATGAATGATAATAACTTTGATTTAATGAACTACTCCGATCACAACTAATGTGAACAAATTAATAACTGACTAACCGATTGTAGAAGGAAACTTTATTGGAATTCCAATTTATATTCTCTTCTATTGTTTTTGCTATATTTTATTTTAATTCTAACTATTGTTTTACTTTTCTTTGTTTTGTTTAAATTTCAGTTAAATTTTATAGAAACAATTGTTATGAAAATGTGAAACTAACAATTTAAATGATTTTAATCAGCATATGGTAAATTGTTTAATAAACAAAGTATCTTAGATGTGAGTTTGTTAAATTTTAAATAAATGAATAAAGATCTCCCAAATTACTTGATGGTAAATTGTTTAATAAATAAAGTAATTTAGATGTGAGTTTTTTAAATTTTAAATAAATGAATTAAGATCTCCCAAATTACGCGACTTTCATCTAAAATGCGAATTTACGCTCCATTTTCTCGCAGAATTAACAAAAATATACAGAAACGGAAGGAAGCAAGAAGTAAGCAAATCGAATCAGTCAAACTATATTTTTATTTATATAGAAACTAGAAATATAACACATAACATTTCAATTGTTTTTTAATTAAGAAACTGCTTTATTAAACAATTATGTTTCACTGGAAATAAGTATATTTGAATATTTTAAGTTGATTTTATTATTTTCTAATTTTAAAGAAGGCTTTTTTTAAAGGCTTTAAGAACTTAAGTCACTTGTCCATATTTAAAAACAATATTGTTTTCATATTTTAAATATAGCATTAATAGCTTAAGTTATACGATGCTGAAGAGCTTTGTTTTCAAAATTCGACTGTATGGAAGAGATTGAAAATAGTTTGAGTTTACTTCATTAAAGTAAATGTTTTATCCATTTATCTGATTAACTTACTAGTTGAGTACGTAAGCAGCTATTGCAATATATTTTATATTATATATTTATATCATATATTAATATTAATATTTATATATTAAAGTGCATTTATTCATTCATTTATCTGATTAACTTACGTACTCAACTGAGTAGCTATTGCAATATATTTTATATTATATATTTATATTTATATTTATATTTATATTTATATTTATATATTAAAGTAAATGCATTCATCCATTTATCTGATTAACTTATGTACTCAACTAAGCAGCTAATGCAATATATTTTATATTATATATTTATATTATATATTAATATTTATATTTATATATTAGATTTATCCATTTATCTGATTAACTTACGTACTCAACTGAGCAGCTATTGCAATATATTGTATATTATATATTTATTATATATATTTTAATATTTATATATTAAAGTAAATTTATTCATCCATTTATATGGCTAACTTACATACTCAACTAAGTAGCTATTGCAATATGTTTTATATTATATATTAATATTTATATTTATATATTAACGTAAATTCATTGCAATCTCTCTGCTTATAGAGATTTATTTAAGTTTCTTCTTTGACTCTCCTCTCTCACCAATAACTTCTTAAAATTATGCCTAAATTTTAATGGTTTCAGGAAACCTGCAATAATTGCAGACTACAGTTATTACTATCAGACTGAAGTTAACTAATTTTAGCAGTACTTTTTAGACTGATTTCGATGAAGATTATAAAATGTGATCACAGTGGCGTTTTGGGCGAAATTAATAGAGAAAGAGAAACTGCAACGAGGCGAGACAGCGTGTGGCAATAGGAAAAAGCTAGAAAACTGTCTAAATTGTTTCCCACCTGGGGGCGCATATTGGGCTCTCATGGCTGAATCCATGCAAAGTTGAACTTGAAGTAGAAGTTCGTCTTTTGGCACAGTTAGCAGCTTAGAGTTCAAACACTGATGTCGATAATCAATCATTAGCCGAATAATAAGTCTAGCAGCTAGAGAGAGAGTGAGTGAGTGAGAGATAGCAATAGACGGAGAAGTGGGAAGAGCGAGTGGTTGGTTAGACTATGAGGTTTTAGCCAAAAGTTCTTGCGTGTTCTATAATTTGGCATTAGCATAATACATAAGCCCACAAACGGCAACGCTCTTACCTCGTGGCCTCTTCACTTTGACCTGCCCGAGGCGTTGGTGAGATTAATCACACCACGAAGCGAAATGTATTGAGTGAATGGGGAGATTAGGTGCAAAGGTAGAATGGAGGGGATGGGTTCAGGTGCGGGGTCAACTGAGTGACAGTAATCCATCAACCATCCTGACCAGAACTCTGGCTGATTGTTATGATGTTGATGTTGATGGGTATATAATCTGAGAGCTCCCAACTGTTGTCAGTCAGTGGCGAGTGCAAGCTCAGAGCCAACAAGTGCCCAGTCCCAGTCCCCAGTCCTTAGACCCCAGTCGCTAACAATTCCTGTCCAGTCATCCTCAAATCAAATCAACAAATAAATAACAAGGAACCACAGTTCGCCCCACAATGCATTGCCTGCCACAATTGATATTGGCGCTGGCGCTTTGCGCTCTGCTCTCTCCGCCAGAGACCTTGGGTAAGTTAATCGTTGACCATGCACACTGTGGAGAGTGCAGAGATCACAGTTGACAGCAATTAACACTTGGACCCTTAACTGCATCGTTTCCAGCCAATGGTCGCAGCTCGAGTTATCGCTTGGGCCTACGCTCCGTAGGCCGTGGCGAGAATGTCTATCCGGAGGGTCGCTTCACCTCGTCGATCATGAACAAGTTCAACTCGCTGAAGGGCACCACAACAACAACCACCGTCGCGGCAACCGCAACCCCCACAAGTCCATTGAGTCCCACCACCACCAGTGGCACATCGACATCCACCACAACACCAACAACACCACCAACAACACCACCATCACCAACTACGCCATCCGGCAGAAATTTACCCGGGGACGATGAATCCGCTGAGGACGATGACGATGAGCAGCCCTATAATGCGCGTGCCTATGACGATGATGCCGACGATGATGATGACGATGATGAGCCATCCAATGATGACGACCGCGATGTAGACTCCGACGATGATGATGACGATGATTACTATGTGGTTGCTGCTGGCGCCAATGCTGCGCCAGGTGGCAAGCCAAACCAAGTGGCCGCCGTTGCAGTTAGCGATAACCTCATTCCCAACCTGGTGCGTCGCCCCTCCGAGCAGCAGTGGCGTCAGTTCCAACTGGATCAGCGCAATCGTCGCCGCATGAATCGCCTGCAGCGTGAGCACAATCAGCGTCTCCGGGAACTGCTGCGCCGCCAGCGCATCTCACAGCGCCGCAATACGATGCGCATCCAACGCATCCAGCAGAAGAACCGTCGCCAGGCCGCGAAGCGCAATCGCCGCAACAAGAACCGCACCAAGACCCAGCGCCAGCGTCGTCGCCGCAACAACCGTGAACGTCGCCGTCGCGTCAAGTCCCAGCGTGAGCGTCGCCGCCAGCGTGTGAATCAGCGTCGTCGCATCCGTCAGCTGCTCCGTCGCCGTCGTGGTCGTGGCCGCAGCCTGAGACGCGTGATCGCCGCCTGATTCCCCATCCCGACCGATTATCTGATCCGTTTGAGTCCCATGTATTAATGCAAATGCAACGGCTTCAAAAAGCCCCAAAAATAAATTGAATTTTTCAACAGAATTCCTGAATCCCTCAACTAATCCTTATGAGCCGGAAGATCATTGATCTAGTTGAACTGCGCTTTTGCATTCCCCCTCATCTGTATCATTCACGCAGCTTTATCATTCAGCCATTTCAGTCTAAGTATGTCCTAGTCCTAGATCCTTCTGCTATCCAGCATTCCCCCACTTCCTTCTAATACTCCGTCTTTCCTCGATCTGCTTAGAATTAGTTTTTCCGAATCCAACTCTTAAAGAGTCCCACTTGAGCCCCGCTCATTAGTAGTTTACCTACCTCTACTCGAATGGGATTCCTCTTTAAACCTTTTCTCTTATAGGATATCTCTGCAAATCCTTAACTTCTCCTTTCAATGAATCCTTCACCTGCCCTTTAGCTCCCTTCAGAGTTATTTTCCTTCTTTCGGAAGATGCCTCATCACCCCATTTTCGTGTGAGTTCCTTCCTTACCTTCCCATTTCTCATAGGAGTTCTCTCCAATCCCTCTCAGTCTATTCCAGAGTCATTCTCTCCTTCTCCTTCTTCCTTTCATCCCCCATTTTCGTGTGAGTTCCTTCCTTACCTTCCCATTTCTCATAGGAGTTCTCTCCAATACCTCTCAGTCTATTCCAGAGTCATTCTCTCCTTTTCCTTCTTTCTTTCATCACCCCCTTTTCGTGTGAGTTCCTTCCTTACCTTCCCATTTCTCATAGGAGTTCTCTCCAATCCCTCTCAGTCTATTCCAGAGACATTCTCTACTTTTACTTCTTTCTTTCATCACCCATTTTCGTGTGAGTTCCTTCCTTACCTTCCCATTTCTCATAGGAGTTCCCTCCAATCCCTCTCAGTCTATTCCAGAGTCATTCTCTCCTTTTCCTTCTTTCTTTCATCTCCCATTTTCAGTGTGAGTTCCTTCCTTACCTTCCCATTTCTCATAGGAGTTGTCTCCAATCCCTCTCAGTCTATTCCAGAGTCATTCTCTCCTTTTCCTTCTTTCTTTCATCCCCCATTTTCAGTGTGAGTTACTTCCTAACCTGTTCCTAATCCTAATCCCCCAGCTACCCGATAGTTTCCTTTCTGTTCCGGTTAGAACTGTAAGCAAGTGCATAGACAATATTGAATTAGTTTGCAATTCTTGATCTTCTGGTCTAACGGTTCATTGACTTGGCCTACACTTTCGCCCTTAGGTGAAGCGGCTTTTTCGGTTCTAACTTGGAATTGTGTGTGGTTGACTAGAACAATACGAACGGGCCAGATATATGAATATGCTAATACTCATCGATTGATTCCGCAGAAACAGCTATGCAAATGTCTTGGATTGTCGATGGTAGATGGCAGATGCCAGATGCCAGATGCCAGAGGAGAGCGCGCGTTGAGGTTACGCAGGTTGTTGCGCCGGGTCATCGTTGATTATTTATGGGAATATGCTAAATGGCTTACAACGAGCCAATGTCTCAACGAAAGACTGCTGAGCATGGCCCAAAAGAGACGTCGATTTCTTTGATATTGTGATATTGTGATATTGTGATATCATGGTATTTTGATAGTGTTAAGCCCATGCTCTGCTCCAATATTCTGTTGCTCTCTTTTATTTTGGCAATGTAACCTAGGTAGACTAGATTTTAGGCCTACTAATTAGCCAAATGTTACAGGGCAGCTTGTAAGAGGCATAGGCGTATAAATATGCCAGCCTTTAACGTTGTAAGTCAGTCAAGTAGCGGTCCGCATCCAAAGATATTCCAAGAGATATTCGCAAATATCTGAAGATATTTATTTAGCAAAGGACATGCACATGCTTAAGGGTTTACTCATTGTTGCCTGCCTGGCAGCCGTTGCGCTGCAGGTCAACGGTAAGTGGAGCACATCCATCCAAGCCTTGTCCAATCCTTTTCACATCGATTCAAAACCATATACAATTGGCAGGCAAGCACCAGCAAGGGAAGCGTGGTCAGTACCAGGTGCTTAAGCGTCATCATCAGGAAGATGTCGAGCTGCCGGCCGAAGGTCGCCTTAGTCCATCAAAACTGGCTGCAATTCTTAGCGCATTTGGCAATGGTAGCTCCGGTCCTCCCACAACCACCACATCTACAATCACAACTACTCCAACCACAACCACCGGATCTTCAACGACCACAGAGACGCCAATACCATCTTCGCCATCTACGCCAGATAGTGCAAGGGCGAGCAATGATGATGATGATGTTGATGCTGATGATGATGACGAGGAGGTGTACAACCAATACGGCCTTGAGGACGACGATGACAGCAACGATATCGATGCCATTGGTGTGCGCAGCCAGGACGATGCTCTAGCCCGCCAGCGTCGTCAGTTTAGGCGCCAACAGCAGATCCAGCGTCGTCGTCAGCAACAAAACAATCAGCGTCGCCGTCGTCAGCGTCGCCAGCAGCAGCAGCGTCGCCGCCAGCGTCAGCAGCAGCAGCAGCGTCGTCGCAACCGTCGCCGCAACAACCGTCTGATCAATCGCATCCGCCAGGGTAACAACAGGAACAGGAACGCCAACCGTCGCGTCATCCGCATCCGTGCATAGATGCCGATCCTACTGACAGCATTTTAAAGACGTTTGTAATTGATTTTGACTTGAAATAACAATATTAACAATATTCGATTGGTTTTATTGCACGAGATTCATGAAAAGGAATTCCTAAAGTGAAGTCAATTAAGGACCTGAGCCACGATTAGCTAAAGCTCGTAACACACAGGGACTAATTCGTTGCTAAGAATAAGAGGATCTATTCCAGAAATAGCTAATAGCTTTAGTTGAAAAAGATTTCAACGATATACTCCAGAAGATCATTAGTTACCAAACCGCTTGCAGACATTCAGGACAGTTCAAATAACGTCAAGTTGGAAGGGTAGAGCCCTTGAGTTGTCGGTCAAGGATCTATTCCAGAGTGAGGCAATAGCCTAACCGCATTTTCCGTTGAACCGTTTAGGACAGTTTAGGACAAACTTCAAGTTGTATGGGGTATAAAAGAAATGTCTCTTAAGAATCTATTCGAAACAGAGTTAAAGTCCTTACTGTTTAGAAACTTTAGGACAGTTCTTTTTAGAACTCAAAGAATGACTTACTCCGAGAAGAACTAAGGATCCGATCATAAGAAGCTCATTCCTGCTGAACTACTCAGAGACTGCTACTGAAGACTACTACAACTCAGACTTACTGACTTTAGTTAAATGCAATTGTTGTTTAGGGGACACTTTCATTAAGTCAACAATTGTAATTTAGTGAGTGGGAAATGGGAGAGAAGAGTAGAAAGAGCCAGCGACTCTGATCGGAGGGAAATGTGCCTGCAGATTGAAAGATCAGACGGTTTCAATGATTGATCTCTAAAGGGAATGCTTGATTGAAGTGAAATGAGTTAAAGTCTGCTTAAGTTAAAGTATTTTTCACCTAAAAAATAATCAGGTCAATGATTTAATCATTTAATGAAATGCATTTCACCTTCTAAAGGTCGAAGCAAAAAAAAAAAATGAAAATCATAATAAAATATTTAAGCAAATAGTTGGAAATTTTTCGAAGAATCAAAGAATTTAGTGATATATTATCAATGACAATATATTGAGCAGTGCGTGTTGTGATCTCAAATGCGAACTTTGTCGCTGGGTCAATCTAGTTCATTCGCAAATATCGCGAAGGTGGTTATGAGGAGAGGAAGAGAGTGTAGACAGAGTTGACTGTGGCATTCTGGCTAAAACGTTGTCGCTACAAAAAAATTTATGCGAAAACTTGCAAATTTTGTTGGCTAAAAAAATGATAATGAGAATTATTAGCAACGGTATTGGACTAGTTGTTGTTGATATCGAGCGTCAACTGGAGCGTTTCTTCGGGTATATAACCCTGGCGGGCCGTTGGCAAAGGCACAGTCAGCCAGCGATATTCCCTCAGGCAAGCAGCATTGAGCAGCCCTAGGAAGCCAAAGGATACCCAAAGCGATAGAGATTTATCCGAATTGTTGGGAGAGAACTATTGAGTAATTGAGATAACCATGAGATTCCTGGCTTGTGCGGTGTTGTTGCTATTGGCAGCAGCTTTAGCCGATGCTGCAGGTGAGTTCAATTAATCACGATCATGACGATCGATCTTGATGTTGATGGTTCGGTTGATCCTAATCAATGAATTGTATCGCAGTTGGACGCAGTGAAGATGGCGAGGCATCGCAGCAGCGATACAGGGTGTTCAAGAAAAGGCACAATGCCGTTAATGACGAGGGCAGAAGCCTTTCGAATCTGTTCCAATTGAAAGGCAGCTGTCAACCATCTACCACAACGGAGACTATTTCACCCGGAACGGACACAACAACCGGATCATCAACTGAAACTGAAACACCAATTCCATCATCTAGTGATGTCGATTCGGCGGCCCGTGCCTACGACAATGACAACGATGATGATGATAACGCCGATGACCTGGACAATGATGATGACGACTTTGATCTGGGTGAGCTCAATCAAGATGATGATGATGAACTGATTGCCTACGGAGGCTCCAGCCTCTCGCGCCGTCGTCACAGCCATTCCAATGGACAGCTCTCCAACGGTGCCCGACAGAGTGACTATGACTTCCGTCGCCAGGAAGATGAGAACAAGCAACTCCGTCAGCGCATCCAATTCCTTCGTCGCCGTAACCAACAGAACCTTCGTCGTGCCCAGCGTGCTCAACGCTTGCAGCGTCGCCGCAACAGGAACAAGCGTCGTCAAATAGCCCGCAGGAACCGCAACAATCGCCGTCGTGCCATCAACCGTCGCCGCAATAGGAGAAACCGTCGTCGCAACTAGACGAACACAACCTCATATCGGTTCAGGACAATTGAATTTCGCATTTCGCAAATAAATCAAATATATAACATTTAAAAAGTTTTTTTTCTCACCTAATGTTCTCAGTTGTGCTCTTAATCTACTCTATAATACTCTACTCTATAATACTCTACTCTACTCTACTCTAATCTACTCTACTCTACTCTACTCTAGTCTAGTCTAATCTATCGAGCTCCTCCTCTTTCTTCGCCAAATCGGAATATCCAGTGCTGTATGTTAATTTATTAGACTCTGTACTAAAAGTACATAGTCTGCTAAGTTTGACGAAATGGAAATGGGCGTACCAGTCAGAAGGAGGCTTGGCAGACCCTATAAAGTATAAATATTCTTGATCAGCATCAACAACGGAAACGATATAGCCACTTTCGTCTCTCCGTCCGTATGAACACCTCGATCTCAGAGACTATAAGAGCTAGAGTTACCAAATTTGATGACAACACTAGTATAGTGTGCAGGCTGATCAAATTTGTTTTAGATTTAGTGAGAACAACAGCAATAAGAATAATAACAAGGCACGCTGCGAGGGCTGACAATTGCAAATTTTATTTTTTAATAATTATAAATTAATTATAAATTATAAATTGAAGTTTTTTGCTTTTCCCTATTAGTACAGAGTCCCACAGAGTTCATTGAGATCGACTGTAACCCCCTTTCAGTTATATATACTGATCCACGGTACTATACTGTCGCTGGCTCCGTAAATCTGTTAATGAATTGAATTTTCAACATTTCTCTCAACTCCGGAAATCCCTCACAGTCCTGCAACCTTTGGGAATTTTTTGTAGCTCCAGTAAATGGCACTATGTCTGGCCAACCCTTATTAGCTCTTTGAAACTTCAGTATTTCTCCGACCTCGGCTGTTTTCTCTCTCCTTGCAAATTTCCCTAAATATATCTGTTATTTTATTAGATCAGAATTATCTTGTTTCTCTATAGTAGGTAGGTAGGCTATAAAACATAGGTGAAAACCCTTATATAGTTTGCTATTCCAATCAGAATTTGGCAATTGAATCTATCAGGTTGATCAAATGTTAATCCATTATCTATTGTCTTCCCTTTTCCCTTTCTCTTTCCCACCTCCCTCTCAAGACCCTAATGAGTGAAGCGCCTTGTTTCTCTTTATACACAGAATCTTCCATCAAAGTACATTCTGGGACAGGGTCAACTAGTGAGTTGGCAATCAGGTTAGACATACTATATGGGGCAATAGAAGGTCTCAAGTCATTTGGCCACCTTTTGAACCGCTTGGTTAATTGCAAGTAGAAACTCAATTTTTTCAATGGGTTTTCACTTTTTTTTAGCAATTCGAGAAGCAGCAACTGGCAGCCCAGAGCAGATGCTGAATGCGCGGATTTAGATTCGCACTCAGCAACTGAGGGCCATGATGACAACCGTGAATAGTTAAAAAAAAAATCAAGAGTGTGTGTGTGTGTGTGTGTGTGTGTGGAGGGGTTGGTGGTTGGGGGGGGGGGAGAAATGTAAAGAGAGGGGCGTATCATGATGCCAAGTGGCTGAAATGCGTGTAGAAAGCAGGCAAAAGCAGCGGCTCAATATTTGAACGATTGAGAGATTGAATGGTTGAACGGTTGACTGGTTGACTGGTTGACTGAATTGGGGATTTGACGGGGCCGAAACGATGATAAGCAGAACGAGAGGCGGACCACGATGACGGTGAAGAACCTTTTCGCCTCGAAGCGCTTTTGTTTTTGTCTTTTCTGCAGGGTCTCAAAACATTTGAATTGAATTCAATTGTGAATTGTGAATTGTGATTTGTGATTTGTGGATTGTGAACTGGGTAGGCATGTATGTGGATGGTTGGCAAGATGGCAAGATGGTGAGTGCGTAGTAATGAAGACTCGTTCCCTAGGCCCCATTTACAGTTAGAATCGAATTTAGGTAATTGTGAAGTGACCAATTTTTGTTTATTTTTTGGTTTTTTCTTTTTTGGTTTTTTTTTTTTTTTTTTTTGCTGGCCATTTGCATATGGTGATGTGATGGTGTTGGGTCTTGAAGCAAGTACGGGTATAAAAGGCTTACAATTTGCACGATAATGTATCAAACATTGATTATCAATCAGTGCGAGCACAACAACGACTCGGACTACTCCAACTCCAACTTCAACTCCAACTCCAACTAACCGAAAAGTTCTCCATCGAGTAGTTTCGCTAACTGGCAGGAAGCGATTTAAGGATGAAGTGTCAAGTGTCCTTGGTGGTGCTGCTTGTCAGCCTCGTCTGCCTAACGCTGGCCGAGAGGCCTTCCCATATGCTGAAGAACCGTCGCAACTCCTATATCAATGAACCAGCCCTGGCCAGGTCGAATGATGCAGCCTTAGCTGCCGTCTTGGACCAGAATGCCGATCAGGATAAGCTTAGTGCTGGTGCTGGTGCAGGTGCAGGAGTCGGTGGCAGTGCTGGTGCCGGTGTCGGTGCCGGTGTCGGTGCTAATGGCAACAAAGATGCTTCTAGTGGACGTCTGTTTCTGAAAAAGTTCCTCATGTTCAAGAACATGTTCGGCAGCAACAACCAGCCGGTGATACCCATTATTATAACAAGTCCTGGCACTGGCACGGTCAGCTCGCCATCCAGTCCCACGGTCACAATAACCTCAACTGGAACCATACCCTCGGCAACAGGCACAGTGACCAATACACCCACCACCAACTCACCCACTACACCACCGAGTCCGACAGCCAACGGCCGTCAATACCATAATGATCAGGAGGACGATGACATGGCTGCTGATGATGCTGAGGAGCAAGTGCAGCCTGCCGGTGCCATTGGCATGGCAGCCAATGCTGAACTCCTCGATGAGCAGGCTATGCAGGCGGCACTCGCTGCCGGCGCCCAGGAATACGAGGTATTCACCGATGGGGATCAGTCGGACGAGAGCAAGGCCAGCCAAAATAATCGCATCAATTTGCGTCGCAAGGGAGGACGTCGCGGTCAGGGGCAGGTGATCAGTGTGCGTATTCCACCGCGCTATCGTCGCTATTTCAAGAATGGACAGAAGGTCATGCTCAACACCAAGAGTCGACCCAACAAGCGCCGTGTGGTGAGGAAGCGTCTCCAGAATAAGAACAAGAGATTCAACAATCGTCGTCGCGGTGGCAAGAACAAGAACAAGAAGAACAGGGGCAAGGGCAAGGGAAAGAACAAGCGTCCACGCATCCCAGTTGCCTAGGAGAAACAGTGAGGGAGAGAGACAGCGAGCGAGAGAGAAAGAGAGAGAGAGAGAGAGAGCGGAGAACCACACACAGTATCCACCCACTCCACAACAATCAGCGATCAACAGAACACAATTTTTTTTTCTAATTTATTGTAGCTAATCTTAAATTGAAGCCTCACTCTTTGTTTGGGCAAACAGAAGAATAAATGAAATCTTTCGAATAGTACTTGACCCACTTTTAATTCAAAATACTACACACCACAGCAGGCCTCTTCATTCGATCGTGATGTGGCAGAATATCGCCTCAGGTGCCGAATGAACTATTTAAGGGGCATTATTCGGCAGCCGGCCATATGAGTCCAAGATGAACTGTTCACTTTACTGGATGCTGTTGATGATCTTGCTATTGGATCTGGCTGTCAAGTCCAATGCCGCCGTTGCCTGTGATAGTGTTCCACAGCTACAGCCACAACCTCAACGGCTGCGCACCACTTCCAATAATCTGTCCAGCGAGGAATCCGCATCCGATCAACAGATACCACAGATTGATCTCAGCCAGCTTAGTGAAAAGCAGCTGCAACAGCTCATGCAGCAACTGAATGTGGCAGATCAATTCGATGAGGATAATCGTGGCAGCAGTCGTCCATGGAACAAGATTCAACGCATCATAAGACGCCAGTTGATCCGCATACCCAAAAGGTATCTCAAGAAGATTCTACGACAGTTTGGACTAGCACGCAGTGGCAGCGTACGTAGTGGAACAATTCAACTACAATCACAGCATGATCTTCAGCCCGAGGCCCAGTCTCAGCTCTACTATCTGATACCTTTAGAATGAAATAAGTAATAAAACTGTTCCAACACATTTCTATTCAGAATCACAATGCGCATCTCTCAATAATAAATGGATGCACATTTCGTTGCATACTTTTAGGCAGCGCAGTGGAAATAATAACTTATATCTGCAGTGGTCATAATTTTGCAGCTGCAAAATTATAATTTAATAAATAAATTCATAAGTTCTGATTTTTATAGAAATAAATTCCCTTAAGAAAACGTATTATTACCTGTATTCTTTGGGGTCTAAATACTAGTTCAGCTATTACAGAAAATAACGAATGATTGCATTTCAAATTCCATTGCATATTCTTAGACAGTGCCGTAAAAAAGCTTCCTCCTAACTGCAACTTGTATGATACTTTATTTAATAAATATAGTAATAAAGTAAAATAAAAATAATTAAATTAAAAAGTCAGTATAACCAATATTTTAAAAAATGAAAAAAAAATTATAATGTTGTTTGTTAAATATCGAAATCACAGTTATGTATGTGCAAGCTCGAAGATAAAGATAACTCAAAGCTGTTAAATTGCATTGCAAAGTTTTATGCGCACCACAATTAATAGTGTGGAAAATGAAACAAATTTAAAAGTATACTTTTAGGCTGCACAATAAATGACGCGTTGCGTACACTTGTTACAAACAGATCTTATTAAAAGTAGTAGCTAAGTGTACATAAATAAATAAATTAAAAGAAAATAACAGTTACATATTTTATCTGCAGTGCATCGCAATATTAAAAACATGTAAAGATTATTAAACACTCTTCTGATTGAAGCTGCCGATCAGTTGGTGTGGCATTTACGCTGCTTTGACTTTGGTCACACTGTTTGGTGGTTTATCAAAAGCAGGTGGCGTGTTGTTTATTTTCGTGTCATTTATTGTTGTTCCGTCTGTGGCAGTGATTAGATTTAGATCCCCACCCTCACTCTCACACACACGCACACATACACAGTCAGAATGGCAAGTGGAATATTGGCTGGCAAAGTGGCATTTGTAACAGGTGCGTCTGTCTTGTCAGCTGTTTTGTGTGTGAACTTTGAACTCAGCTGAACCCCTTGATATACAGGCGCCGGCTCTGGCATTGGACGTGCCACATGCCGTATACTGGCGCGAGATGGAGCCAAAGTCATTGCCGCAGATCGCAATCTGCAGTCAGCTCAGGAAACAGCCCAACAACTTGGCGCTGACAAAGCGGCAGCCCTGGAAGTCGACGTCTCATCGCTGCAGAGCGTTCAGGGTGCTGTGACCGCAGCCCTGGCTCAGTTCAAGCAGGCGCCCAGCATTGTTGTTAACTCAGCGGGAATTACCAGGGATGGTTACCTGTTGAAGATGCCCGAACGGGACTATGACGATGTCTACAGTGTGAACTTGAAGGGAACGTTTCTGGTGACGCAACAATTTGCCAAGGCGATGATCGAACAGCAGCTGAGCAACTGCAGCATTGTCAATCTGTCCAGCATTGTGGCCCGCATGAACAACATGGGACAGGCCAACTACGCTGCCACCAAGGCTGGCGTCATCTCCTTGACAGAGGTTGCCTCCAAGGAGTTTGGCAAATTTGGCATTCGCGTCAATTGCATCCTTCCCGGCTACATAGACACACCCATGGTGGCTGTGGTGCCCGACAAGATCAAGGAGCAGGTGGTACAGCGTTGCCCCCTCGGTCGGTTGGGCCAACCCGATGAAATCGCCGAGGTGATTGCCTTCCTTGCCTCCCAGAAGTCTGCCTATGTCAATGGAGCTGCCATTGAAGTCACCGGCGGCCTCAAGTAAGCCCAGTGCCCACAACAACAACAACAATCCCTCGTAGTAATCGCAGAACCATTTTGCATTTATTTGTTGTAGTTATACAATTAAAGAATCTTTGTTTGTTTTTTTTTTTCTAATCGAAAAGATAAGTTGAATTATATCAGTTCAGCTGGTGTTGATCGCCGATTGCGAACATGCGCCATCTATTGGTCAGCTTTCGAACTAGCGTTGAGAGCTTTGCAAAGCTGTTGAAATCACAATTGAAATATGTACATACACAAAATATATGAAAAATACTATTTGTAATCTTTTCTTGTTTGCTTTGTGTATATTTTGGTTAATATCGATTATCACTAGGAATATCGATTTAATCATGCTAAAAAAACACTTAATACTAGTATAGAAATTATGTAAATATATTTTATCTTGTTGGTTAGACTCTGTACGTAAAACTACATAGTCTATTAGGTTTGTCGAAAGCGAAATGTGCTTATCAGGCAGAAGGACTCATCTCCGATCCTATAAAGTCCATGTTCGTCTGTATGATCGCCTAGATCTGAGATATTATAGCAGCTAGAGCTATAAAATGTAGTAACAAGAAGAGATAAGAGATACATAAGCCAACATATATATCTAACTATTTTGATATAAGCTGACAACTTGCCGAAGCAGTGCTGCCAACTTGTTTCTTTTACTGAATGGATTGCGAAACAAATTCTATTTTGTATCCTATATTTGAATCTGAGATTGGAACATGTATTCAATCCGTTGCAAATAGTTGCATTAAAATTCTCTTAAATTCTGTTCAAATTGTTTGTACGTTTTCTCCGAGAGAGCAGCACCCGATTGACCTGGCCAATTGTAACTATCGATGGTAATTGCAGACTGGAACTCAAGATGGGCCACTCATATGGCCATTCCGGCTGACAATGTCGTCCCCATGCGGTCACAAAGGGATATAGTGTAGTGTTGGGTGAGGGATGGCGAGAATATGAAGCAGAGTGAAGGGGGGACATGGCTATTTGGTGGTTGGGTACTTGGGTGGTTGGGTGGTGCGGTGAGGTTACTACCAAAGTGTACAATATTAATATATTTCACAATTCCCCAGCTGCTAATTAACTTGGCCGCATCAACACACACACACTCAAAAGAGACGACAAACGACCGGCACATATGTACAACTACACACACACAAACACACACACACACACACGTTTATACACACTTATGCTGGTGGGTTTGTTTGTGCACCACATTTGGGTGGGTTACGCCTGTGGTCGTGCGTGCAATTTAAATAATGAAGACATTTTATTAATTCAAGAAATTCAACTCGCCTCTGCCTCGAATATGAGCCACACTCTCACCCACACACGCTCGCTCACACACACACACACACACACTCGCTCACACACACACACACGCTCAGTAGCAATTACACAGAACGGGTCGCCAGGACATTAAGCAACATCACCCCAAGCTCAAAGTTTCGGTTATGGCTCTGGCCCAGGTTCCACTCTTTTCCCCCTCCATCAGTTCATTTTCATACCACTGTGGTCTACATTGTATATATGTGTGTGTGTGTGTGTGTTACGTTTTGCCCATTTTGGTTTTAGTGCATAGTGAAAAACAAAACATTTCCTAATCATATGGCCAAAGTCGCAACCCTCCGACACAGAGCGAGTAATAGAGAAAAGGAGTGCAAGAGAGAGGGTAGAGTGTGAGTGTGGGGGGGAGGGGCAGGGGAGGTAGGTGGTGCTGCCCCACTGTAGCGTTAACAATTAACAACGCAACGCAGTGCGACAACGACAACCGCCTGGCAGCCACTTGAGCCATAAAACAGACCAAACGCGACCCACTGACGACCCCAATCAACTCATGCCACGCACACACACACACGCACACACACACACACACACGCTCACAGGGACAGTGACACCCCCACTCAACCCGGCCGAGGCCCAAGCACTCGCCATATCTCATGTTAATGAAATCGTAACTCTTCGTGCGACTTGTGTCCGTTTTTTGTGTCTGTTTTTCTGCGTTTGTCGATGACGTGCGTCAGACTTCAGCGCCAGCGCCAGCGCCAGCGCCAGCTGCCTGCTCCATGCGAGATGCGCACTGCAGCCGCCAATTGTTCATAAAAAGGGGTCGGTGGGAGTCAAAAGGGGTAGGGGGCGGAGCGGGAGGGATAGTGACGGGAGTGGGGGAGCAGATTAACGAAGCGCTGCTCAAAAGAACTTTGCCCGGCACGTGAGCAAACCTGCAGAAAGAAGGCAGAGAATTAGGCTGCCGTCGAGTGTGCTCGACTGCAATATACTCTGCATGCAATAACTGCAAATTGTGTTCACGAAATTTAAAAAGATTACTTCAAAAAGAAAACTGTTTGATTTGAATTGATTGAATTACAAATTGTGTATAATTCACAATTGAACAAAAAACAATAAATAACTTGAAACTGCAAATACCCTGTAAAAAAGAGTGAAGCTTATCTACAACTTTGACGGCCGATTGTCAATCAGTGTAGTGAATTACTTGTGAAAAATTTGAAGATACCCTGTAGTAAAGTGTGAATGGGATCCACTGGCTCCTAATGCAAACGATTATTACTCACCTTGAACAGATCAGCTGTGAAGTAGTTCTAAAATAGCTCTAATGAAGTAATCAGCTGATGCTAGCTCATTTCGCAGTCTCACAATTACAGGGTATTCATGCACAACACATTTTCAAAGTTCTAAGACACAACGGACAACAGATGCATTATTTAGCTGCAGCAGTAGCTACCCCATCTATGATTTGAACAATTACAGGGTATTCCCGAGCGACAAAATTAAGTGCATTTCCAAAGATGCATGCCAACTACTACATTGTAGCAAGCTTTTCGTTTAGTTGTAGCTACCCTGTCTGAGTAGAACTAACTTACAGGGTATGCGCGCAACAAAAGAAGTACACTAAACTCCAACGTTGCACGATTGCTGGCAATGCGTGGCAGTTGTCAGCAAAAGTGCAAGCCACAGCCAGCAAATGGCAATGCCAAGTGCCGTGCGGCAAAGTGCGGCAAGTGCGGCAAGTAAGTAAGTACATGGTGCCTATACATGGAGGTAGGCTCTCTATGGATATCGCCTCGACTTGATCCACAGCAAATCCGTTAGCCTAGTCGCCAGCAACTTACGATAGTTTCGTTTGCCACAACAATGTCATGCCAATTAACACAGTAAACCGCAATTGCAACTTCCGACGACTAAGTGCACGTAGTATAGTTATAACCAACCCCACTCCTGCCACTTGCCACATGCCACATGCCACTCTCTCTCTCTCTCTCTCTCTCTCTCTCTCTCGCGCACTGTTGGGTGACAGGTTGCGAGCTGGTCGGGTGCCTGCTCGAGGGTCGTTTGTGACAAAGGCAACTAATTTAGTTTAATGTGCGTCGTGCGCGATGCCGCAACATTTTCTTGCGGATCGTGCGGCAAGCGAGAGCCAGGACACAGCAGCTACCCATGGACCCCACCGTAGATATGTATGTGTGTGTGTGTGTGTGTGTGTGTGTGTGACCCTTACGCACTCATTAAGCATTTTTAGTCGAGCTTAGCGAGCCGTTTGTTTGCATTGTCAACTCGTCTCCTCTCACAGCCCTGTATTTCATTTCATTCCTTACACACTGCTTACCATAAATTTACACACACTCCCCTCACACACACACACACACACGCACACATGTGTGTGTGGGCTTTGCCAGTGCTTTTGGGTGGCACTTTTTTTTAATTTCTGCGCTGTTTGTTTGATTTTTAGCTTTTACAGCTGACAGTGTTCTGACGTGACGTGACACCAGCGAATCCACCAAACACTCACACACACACACACACACACACACACACGCAGACACACACAGGCGACATTACAAATGTTACACCGCTTTATTTGACTTACCGAGGGCAGCTGCGATTCCTGTTGCTAATGATGAGGCAGTTGCACTTTGATGTTGCCCCAAAACAAAGAGTAAAAAATTAAATTCTTTTTTCTTTTTTTTTTGCAATAAATTTTTATTCATTTTTATTTGTTTTCTCTTTTATTTTTATTTATATGTATATATATATGTATATATATATATATATATTTATATATATATGTATGTAATTGTTTATTTGCTGTAATTTGCCTGCTTGCTTTTTTGTTTGTTGTTTGTTTTCGTTCCCTTTTTGTATACATAAAACATTTGTTCATTTCGCTTAATTACTGACAAAAAATATCGACAGCTAAAAATGTATCAATTTTAATGCAATTCACGTCGCTTAATTGCTAAAAAAGAACACAAAACGAATTAAATAGAAATGAAAATAAAAACCATACGAAGAATATGAAGTGATGCCTTTTATTTGCATTGTTTTTCCATTCGATATGAAATAAATGTACATGTGTTCATACATATATCAAAATATAGCTACGACGAGGGCTCTATATTATCAGTTAGACAAAAAAAAAATACTATATTTATATATATATATATGTGTGTGTATGTATAGACTATATAATCTATGTATGTTAATGGCGTACTACAGCTAGGATAAATGTATATTAATTATCGGTACACACTTAGAAGTACACTTAGCACAATTGAACTTATGAGATTTCTATTATATTTTGTTTTTCTTTTCGTTTTTCGTTTTTCTTTTTTTTTTTTTTTTTTTTCGCATTTGCTTGACACTCTTGCAGAGGGTATTGTAAATTTGTCATTGAATAGCATCGCAGTTAGCAAGGGATAGATTAAGGGGAAATTTGTTGCAGAGTAATAAGTAAAGTTATACACAACTTTATCAAGTTTCAGCTCAAACAGACGACTGTATGCTAAGTGAATCACACATTAATTGAAGTTTGCCTATAAATATATATATATATATATTTGAAGCCAATTATCTGTGGCAACACTCTGCAATTGCATTCAAGCCTCGGCATGCCGAGTTAAACGCGTTTTTTTCTTTCTTTTTTTCTCATTCAAAATCTGTAACGCTGTGTTTTATTTTCCTTTTGCTGAGCTTTAAATGTGGGCGTGTCATAAGTTAAGGCGACTGTTTTAAGGAGTTCGAGTATTTAGCTACATATATTTTCATATTTTCAAATATGTTTTCATTGGCCTACACTCTAAAAAAAAACTCTTAAGCTACGACAAAAAAAAAAATGAAAGAAGAACATTCTTCAGCTTAAATACTATCAGGTACTTTGGCATAATTTTCTTAAGCAATGCACATACATTTAACACATACGCATACACATGGGTGTCAGTATGTTTGCAAGCACATTAAATAAATATTTTTCTTTTTTTTATATATATATATATAAATACTTTTTATATATATTTATTTATATTCCTTTTTTTTTTGTATTTCCGCGCGCCTTTTGCTGCTTTTTCAGCTGGTCACAAAGCAATTAATTGATATAGAAAGTTAGTTGTTAGCTAGATAGATCGATAGATCGATAGATTAGGGGATATGTTACTCTACTTGTAAAACCCTTAAAGATATGCTCAACAGTTAACAGTTGATGAGAGTTGATGTGGAGCTGTGAGAAGCACAAAGCGAACAATTTGGCTACGCAAAAATGTGTTTTCTTTTATTTGTAATTCATTTCATCATTGTATATTTCATTCATTTGTAATTATAATTAACTTCTCTAGCAATTGGTGTTTTGTTGTGTTGTGTTTCGTTTTGTTTTGTTTTGTTTTGTTGAATCGGCTTTTGTAATAAATAATCTTTGTAAGGCTTTTTACTTTTACTTAACATGCAGCAAGTTTCTAAGGACTTGTAAATGCGCAACATCCTAGCTTAATAGTCTATTAAACCCTCCCTGGAGGGCTTTCACTTACATGCTAGCGAAAAAAATTGAATTTGTCACGCTAAAGCTAAAGCAGCCAAGATACGAGTATTACATGTACTTCAACTGACTCTTTCCCCTAGGCCAGGCGACGAAGAAATGAAAAATGAAAAGTGAAAAGTGAAAAGTGAAAAATGAAAAACAAAAACCATTTCAAATATATATTATGATAATATGAAATACTAAGTATATGTGTAGTTTAGCTATAGAGCAGCTGGTAGTTCCACTAGTACGTGTCTCTCTCTGTGTCTCTCTCTGTGTGTGTGTGTGTGTGTGTGCCTAGAATATGGTTAGCCTAGTTAACGTATGTGCTGCCTAATCAGATGTGGCATGAGCTCTCCTAAACGTACTCTTAATCTTTAAGTTACACAATGCGAATTTTTGGTTGCTAAAAAACGTTTGATAGGTCTCTCCCCGCCACACTTACCTCCCCCGCCAAGGTCATTTCACTGCAGCCCATGTCCATGTCTTTGCCCTTGAGATCAGTCTTACGAGTGTGGTTTGCTGGGGCGGCTGCATTGAATGGGGCAGGATTATGTGCGCAGACCTAGCTACTGCTCACCTCTCCCCCTTGCAATTGCTGGCCAGGTGCTTAGACCGCCGTCGGGGGGGGCAACAGTGAGGAGTTGGATGTGCGCAGATAGGGATTTCCATAGATGGCGCTGTAGCGCGGATCCACACTCAAGGCCATCGAGCTGGGCACCACCACGTGCGTGGTGGTTGCAGTGCTCTGATTGCTGCAGCTACCATTTGGCGAGGAGCTAACCACCGAGGCCGTTGTCGACTGTAGACTGGGCAAACCGTTCTCCTGGCGTATCTCCCGAGCTCCAATAATGCTGCCGGTCAGACTGCCGCCGCCGCTGCTGGTTAGGAAGGTCATCGGAACACTCTGGACTGCGGTCTGTTGCTGCTGCTGCTGTTGTTGCTGTTGCTGTTGTTGCTGCTGGTGGTGATGTTGCTGATGCTGTTGCTGTTGCTGCAGTTGCAGTTGATTCTGATGGTTATTCTGCAGGATGGTGGAGCTGCCATTGGACTTGGTCGAGCAGGAGGTCAGATACTGTGGCGGGGGACTGTAGTGAGTGCTGTAATCCCCATAGGGTACATAGCCACCGGAAATGTCCACCTTGAGATCGCTGTAGTTGGAGGTACGATCACCTGGCTCCATTTTGCAGCTGACGCCGCCATTCTTCGTGATCTGATGCTCGCTTATGACGTCGGCGGGGGGCAACTTGGTGCGCTTCTTGCACTTGAAGTAGATGAGGATGATGATGGTCAGCACCATCAAGATTGCTACCCCCGAAATGCCGCCCACAATGGTCATCAACACGGAGACGCTTTCTGGAGATTGAGGAGAGCGGAAGCAACAAAAGAAAAGAGGTGCAAAGTTAAGTTAAGGAAAGTCCTCTCTCTCGCTCTCTCTCTCTCTGTCTCCATTCCAATGTGTACTTACTCTTTGCTTGCAACTGAATCTCGGCCACATCGTTGCCGTAATCATTGACCACCGTGCAGTTGTATTTGCCATAGTGATACGTCTGGCTGTCTCGTATGATGAGCGTGCTCTTCACCCCACCCGGCACAGCATCCACAAGTATTGAATAGTCGTGTCCGGACTCGGAGCTAATTTCTTGGCCATTGAATGTCCAGGAGACATGACGAGCACGTGGCACACTGCTGGCAAAGCATTCAATCCTTGCCGTATCCCCGACCAGACCGTACTGCGAACGCTGTGAACTGATGCTGGGCGACCCCTTCAGATAGACATAGGCATCCGCTGAGATCTCAGCATAGCCTGGCACGTTGGCCTTGCAATAGTATCTTCCGGCTGTCTCATTGCTCACACTGAAGGTCAGATTGGAGCTGGTGCCAACGACACGATCACTTGGATGCTGTATCCAGACAATCTCCGGCTGAGGGTTGCTATCAACCTCGCAATTCAGCGATACTACGCTGCCCACATCGGCCTCCATGGACTGCGGACGTTGCTTGAAACTGGGCGCATCTAATGGGGCGGTAAATGGATGGGAGCAGTCGGTTAGGACTGACCGGGACAAGTGCAATAGATCTTTTTGTTGCTGGCTACTTACAACTTATGTCCAGTGTTTCGCTATCCTCGCTCTTGCCCACGGAATTCTGTACCTCGCATTTGACAATTGCATCATGGAATTTGCGCGTTACATTGCGTATGACCTGAAAGGGGGAAGAGGGAAAAAAAGATTGAAGATTGCAGATTGCAGATTGGAGATTGAGCAAATTGTGGGAACGTTAACTCTTTCCGGGCAACTGGCACAACTGGTTCTTGCTCAGATCGGCAGCTCATAGATCTGGTCTAGTCCCCAGTTGTAATTGGCATGACAAAATAGCTGTGGCCAGCATATTATACAACCAACAACAGCAAAGTTGCTCTAATTATGCGGCTCACTGATGGAATGTGGACGTGGCCAGAGCCACAGCCACAGCCACGTTCCCCCGCTCTTGCTCTATTGCGCAACAGGAAGAGAGATAGATAGAGGGAGCGAGGAGGGTCTGGAGCACTTACCATCTCAGTTTTTTGACCGTTTATAATTGGCTCGTCGTTGATGTACCAGCGATAACGGACATCACTCGGATTGGCATCGGCCCGACACTCGAGTCGCACCTGTGCATGTTCCACAATGCGTTGAGCGGCGCCAGTTGATGAGCCAGCGTTGCTGCTTCCCCCCGACGACCCAATGACATTCACCTTGACTTTGGGTGCGTATTTAACCTGTTGAAGGGTAGATTAACCAATCAGTTCAATCAGAAGATTAATTGCAAGTTTTGCAGATTGCTTTCTCATTACGAGTCAATCCACCCGCCCCTCCCAGCTGAGGGTCTCTTTGTTAAAGGCTTAGACATAATTAAATATTGGAGCGCATTCTGAATGTGTCAGTTGACTCAGAGACAGGGCAGGCACAAGAACATAAGACGCTAACTATGCGGCCAATTGACAGGGCTTAACACGGGACAGTGAAAGGGAGAAACAGGTAAGGGCACTGTGTGATAGCCTCGATGTAAGTCCTTGCTTGCTTTCACTTAACTAAGGGGATTGGCCGTAGCCTTATGGTTCATGTTTCGGTATGAATTAGCCCATCACTGTCATTGGCATGTCCATGGCATAAAAGCTCATTCAAAAAAGGATGGAGGGACGCTTTCACTGTCTGCATAAATGTGCTTCCGGCCTACGGGTGTACGCAATACACAGGCATAAGGGGATTGGGGAGGAGAGCGGCTCAAGCGTTGACTGTGACGCGTCAGCGCATTGTGCCAGGCTCATAGATAACGCCAGGTGAGACTAAAATTGCAATGGACCAAAGAACAGGACAACCTGCACTAAAGGGGGGCGGTCAGTAAAGGAGGTTAGAGCATAGGGTTGCGGGTTGTCTCTCTTACCTCGACACGTATTTTGGCAGAGCGATATGTGCGGTCGGCCGTGTTCTGTGCCTGGCACGTAAAATTCGTGTTGTGGTGCTCCTTTTTGGGCGTGAGCCGCAGCAGCGATTTGGCCGTATAGCGACGTAGATCGGGCAGCGGTATGACTGTATACTCAATGTTATCCGTTAGAACGTTACCCAGGCCATCAATCCATGTAATCTGTAGAGAGTGCGACAGTAACAGAGCAGGAATCAGTGGGGTTCTTGTGGGTAAGCTCAATTGGGGGAAGCAGTCAGGCAGGCAGTCAGTCAGTGAGTCTGAGAGTCAGGGAGTTAGGGAGTCAGGCAGTCAGTTAGTCCGACAGTCCAACAGTCCAACAGTCCGACAACGTGGTCTGACTGACATCCATTGTTTGTTTGATTAGTTTCGAGCTGGCACTCGTGTGAAAGTGCTGCTTTCAACATGCTGCGGTTTGACTGTTGCCGGTTGCCAGTTGCCAGTTGTCAGTAGCCAGTTGCTAGTTGCCAGTTGCCAGTTGGCAGTTGAAAGTTGGCGACTTTCGGGTCGAGTCCCTGTTGTCAATCGTATTTGCTTTGTTTTTTTGGGCTTTTCGAATACTCACCTCGGCTGCGGGCTTGCCGCCTATCGATACACACTCAATCTCCACCTTGCGATCCTCGGTGGCGTAGATAACATCGCCCTGTGTGATTTTCGGCGCCTCCGGCGGCACCAGAACTGTCAGCCCAGCGAATGTGGAACGTATGGGCGGTTGTCCATCTGGTCCAGGACTAACCTGGCATTGATATTTCGCATCATCGTCCAGCATCACCGGATATATGTCTAGCGAATAGTCGCCCTCCTCATCGCTGCCAACCATGGCATAGCGTTCGAATCCACTCAGATCACGGGATGTGCCCAGACCAAAGTCATCCTTGGTCCATTGCAATGTACCCTGCTTATTGATGACGCGACATGGGAGTGTCACGCGAGCGCCCACAACAGCTGTCTGGTCTTGCGGTTCCATTGCGAATCTCTGGTTTTGATAGCTCGTATATTGCGAGGGCGAGCACCTTGCCACGCCCACAGTCAGGCAGCATACCAGCAGCGCCTTCATCATTGTCATTGTCATCAGTTTAAGCTCTTTTCGCTTCGTTGTCATTGCGCTGCATGAGATAGAAAGAGACACAATGATGTTAAGTTTGTCAAGTTAAGCGTTAAGTTGGCTGTGCATACGAATTTCAATGCACGCCCTAAAAGTATGCAATGTTTAATTTGAACTTCGTTCAATTACAGTTACTCGTGCAAGGCAACGCAGCTGAACAATGCGAAAGCGTATGCTGATTTGCTTGCGAATGGGAAAGGGAATGGGAAAGGGGAAGGCGAAAATCTAGTCGTAAACGATTTCTGCGTTTTGCTGTACAAATACGTGAACAATTGCCTCAGGGTCTTTTAAAGTATTATTATTACGTTTATTGTTTATTGTTTATGTTCGCCGTATTGTTTGTTTGTGCCGGTCGTGTTTTTATTTTGTTTTATTTATGTTGTTTCTATGCTTTCGGCGCGCATGAAAGTGCAGACAGCCTCGTACGTGCGCGAAAAAGAACAACAGCAACAACAACAACAACAACAAAAGCGAATTACATTCAAATTAGCCGGTCCCAAAAAAATACAACAACAACAAAAGCGGCTGCGGAGTCTCAAGTGCGCGAAGCGCCGCCCTAGAGATTTTACGACAACCGAAATATGTTTGCGTATTTATGCATGTAATACAAGTACATACTATGTATGTATGTATGTACATATGTACATGTGTTTACACATACATACATACACACACACTGATACTGTAGCCATAAAGAGGAATGTGTAAAAATGTTGCCAGCAATTCGTAAAATGTAAAAAATGTGCTCGCGTCATAAGTATAAAAGCGAAATATGAAATGTGGACCCCCTCCCACCCCTCCCCAACCCTTAGCAAACAATCGTAAAAGAAAAGGGTTGCCAGACGGTTGAACACGCAAGACATTGAATGTTGATATTGATAAGGCTGGCAACTTTAACTGTTGTATTACATTAATTAAACAGCTATTGAACTACGAGGGTCGCCTGGTAAGTATTCATAAACTCAATACAAATATATTGAATTGCATGTTAATTACACAGTTATTGCACTGCGAGGGTCGCTTGATAGTTAGTTAATTACCTTCCCTTTATTTACAAAAGAAATTATTTATTTGCATAATGCTGTTTATCTATCGATTTAAATTTATTATCGAAACAATTTGTCGCAGTTAGAAGTAAATACTTGACAGAAGACTTTCACAAGATGATTTGAGTGATAGTCAAACATTCATGCTTGAGACAAGACTAGCAAATTTGATATTAATTGAGGTGTAAGGCTGCTAGCTTAAATGGCTTAGATTAATTACACAGCTATTGAACTACAAGGTCAGTTCGTTTCTCTTAAGCAACTAATAGAAACCGTTTGATTGTCATATCGATTACAGCAATTAGCACTTTTGGCTAAACTAACAATTGTTTTCCATTAATTAAACGCTTGTTCAACAACAAGGTCAACTGAAAAGTTGTACGCTAAGGAACTTGAAAGGAAACTATAGATTTTCCGATCGATTTTCCGGGGGCTTCAAGCAAAGCATTGAACTCAACTCAAAGGAACATAATGAGCCACACAACCTATGAATATATCGATTGGTGGAGCATTCCCATATATGTATATACATATATGTATATATATGTATATATATATATATGTATACCTATCTATTAGCACAATCTGACCAATCAGTTCGTGGGCGCGTGGACACTACTCAGCATTGTCATTAAACGTTGCAGTTTGGAGTCGACTCGCACTCCAGTTATGGCTCCACCTTCTTCTTTCCCTTCCACACACTTTCTGGCACCAGCTCCAATTGCGATAGCGACACCTCCCTTTTGGCCTGCTTCACCTGTCGTCGGTTAGTTGCTTGTCGTCAGGTGCGCCCTCAGTTTGGATTTTCTCACGCATTTTTTGTTCACATATTCTTCTCATATACACAGATGCATATGTGTGTGTCTGTGTGTGTGTGTGTGTGTGTGTGTGTAGTAAGTAGTTCGCTTCCGCCACTTGGCGTCTATTGCTTTTCAACTAATTTTGTTTTCTTGTAGTTCGCGGCTGTTATTTGTTTTTATTGCATTTATACGGAAATTGGCGCTCCGCGCGCAGACAGGGAAAATTATAGCGGAGCATATAAAATGGTTGAAAAGAAGACGACGAAAAACGTTGAAATCCATAAAACCGAACAGAACCCAAAAAAACGCACAAAAACCGAAAATCGAAATAAAAGGGAAAAAAAGGGAAAAATGAAGAAAAGAAGACAACGACAATGATGAATAAGCAGAAGAAATAAAGATTACCGCGTTTGCTTCCGTTTGACTCAAGCAGAGGGGCAGAGCTGGGGAATTCGGGAGAGGGGCAGTTCAACAGTTGAGGCCCCCAAGACCTGGAAATTACTAAAAATTAGAGCCATGCGCAGTGGGAACCATTTGACTTGGCTGCGAGACCATCGCGATGATCGCTAATTAAAAGTGATTATAGACACGCTCGTTTATCGCCCCATCCACACTATGTACATAAGTATTTGGTTGCTCTCTGTCTCTTCGCCTCTCTCTCTGTCTCTCTCTTGCACTCTTTCTTTTCGTAACTCTTATCTTAATGTTGGTAATTGTCGGTCAGCAAGATTTCACTTTCAACTCGATTTGACAACACTGCGTTGTCATCTGACTTGGAATTGCAAAAGTCGACCTTATAAGCGAGGGACAATTAAAAGCAGTCAAAGAAAGAAAGGCTTTCGAGCTGAATATGTTGATAATAACAGTAGATAAAGGATCTCACTGTGACCACACGGTGATCACACTTTGAATTGTTTTTCGAAATTAATTTCATCTTCAACTTTACAAACTTCAAGAAAGTTTATTGAAATCTTTACGCTCTTAAAGTTAACAGTATTTCTGCATAGATAGAGCTCTACTCTTTAAGTTCCTTATAGAGCAGCTGCACTGTATGGTGAAATTTCCACAAAACTTGGAAAGTTCTTCTATTGAATTGTAATTATATTTTCTACGCTCTCCCGAATCTGTATGCAATATTCATTGTGAAATCTTCAAATCATGCTATTGATTAAGTAGCGCTATCTCTTTCTAGTCTCTCTCTCTCTCTCGCTCGCTCTCTCTCTTGCGTCGCTTGACGGATTTGCAAGGCATAGATCGGGTCTGCTTGAATCCAAAATGCCAATCACTCGACAAACAAAAACATTTCCGTTCCAAACGTTTTCCGCTCCAGTTTTCAATTTTCGCTGCCGCATGTTGCTGCTGTTGCTCGTTGCCCGTTGCCAGTTGCAAGTTGCCAGTTGCAAGTTGCCAGTTGGCAGTTGCGAGTTGCCCCAACTGGCAGCAGATACAGTAATTATTTTCAGGCGACGCTTATCACACATAAATCTCTAGCTGGCACTGGTCAACCAATCGATACAGCAGCAGCATCGATGAGGGCAGCACATGAACGGGCGGAGCAGCAGCGGGGGAAGGGGAGCAGATGAAGAGGGATGTAGAGAAGGAAGGCAGCTTGTTTTGTCAGCGTCACTTCCCTGCCAATGGGCTTCCTCTACAGGCAGCTGCTGCTGTTGCCGCTGTTGCTGTTGCCGTTGCTGTTGCAAGTGTTGTTGAGGCAGTGGCCAGTGGCCACAAGATGTTGCAGCTGCAGCATGCGTGCAGCATCCTTTACGCAGCATGCCAAGCATCTTTGTGATATTTATAGTCGGCCAACTGCAAACTGCAAACTGCAAACTGCAACTGGGGAACAGGTGCTGCGGCAACGCCCGAACCAAAGTCCGACTCAGTGTCCGTCTCAGCGTCCGAGTCCAAGTCCAATGAAGTTATTTTTGTGATGAATGTGAGCTCTCTCAACTCAGCGCCCATCGCTCCATGCTAATTATTTGCTCCATGCTCCGGTCGAACCAGTTTCACGAGGCCCAAACCCAAACCCAAACCCAAGCCCAGTTCTCGCCTCACATTGCCCCACGTCTTGCCACTTCTTGGCTCGCCTCGGCATTATTATCATCTTTTAGTTATTAGATGCAAGCTGCAACGGATGTTGCTGCTTCCTTCGCCCGCTTCGCAGCTCAAGAGCAGTTTTGTCATTTACAGTTTTTGGCCTCATTGGGTAGCTGCTGCTGCCGCTGCTGCTGCTGCTGCGGCACGTAGATGTGGCAAATGACCAAGCGTTCGTCCAAACGAGCCGCACCGACCTGCCGCCTCTCTCATAAATCAATAAAAGGCCCACCTGGTACAAATAACTTTGAAAAATTTATATTGAACCGTAACAAAGTTTTGACTTTGCTATTGTCGTTGTCGTTGCCTTGGTCTGGCAACTTGAGTTTAGTTTGAGTTGGGCCACTTTCTACGTCAATTTCTTAGCCAAGATTTAAGGCCAATTGCAGCTGCAACGATGAAACGGCCGCAGCACCACCAACACTACCACCAACACCACCAACAACACCACCAACATCAATAGCTTCAGCAGCAGCAGCTGCGCCTTTGCCATCCCCAATAAAACAATAAATTGGCTTTAATTCTACATATCATATGGTCGTGGAGGGGTGTGCCTCAACTTCGTGCGCTCACATAGCAGACAGCTTTTGTCAGTGCAATAATTAACGTTTATTACCTTTGAAATTGACTGAAAAGCAGAAAATTTGGCAATGAATAGAGCGGAAATCATGCAGCTTCTGTCTGCCTCAACAGTCTCTGATAGTTGAGCCACATAGCAGACAGCTTTTGTCAGTGCAATAATTAACGTTTATTGCTTTTGAAATTGACTGAAAAGCAGAAAATTTGGCAATGAATAGAGCGGAAATCATGCAGCTTCTGTCTGCCTCAACAGTCTCTGATAGTTGAGCCACATAGCAGACAGCTTTTGTCAGTGCAATAATTAACGTTTATTGCTTTTGAAATTGACTGAAAAGCAGAAAATTTGGCAATGAATAGAGCGGAAATCATGCAGCTTCTGTCTGCCTCAACAGTCTCTGATAGTTGAGCCACATAGCAGACAGCTTTTGTCAGTGCAATAATTAACGTTTATTGCTTTTGAAATTGACTGAAAAGCAGAAAATTTGGCAATGAATAGAGCGGAAATCATGCAGCTTCTGTCTGCCTCAACAGTCTCTGATAGTTGAGCCACAGCAAGCAGCTATTGTTAGTGCTAGCAGGCAGCTTTTGTCAGCAACAAAACGCTGTTGAAAAGATTGTATAAAAGTAGTAGGAAATAGATGCATGGCTAGAGCGAGGACAAACAGCAGAAAGACACTAAGAAGGAGGCAGAAAACGAGTGTGAGAGCGAGAGGGCGAGAGGTATGGAGAGAAAAGGATTGTGAGAGATATAAATAAAATGGGAAGTGATGGAAATGAAGAGACTTTGTCTAACGGCAAAATCAAGACAAATCAGGCTCAATCTTAAATGGGACATTAACTAGCAGTTAAAGTGTCAACTGTACCTGAAGTCAATGCCGATAGCTTGCACACACACACAGAGAGAGAAGAGAGAGAGAGAGGGAGAGAGGGAGAGAGGGAGAGAGAGAGTGACACACAACAAGAGGCAGCAGAGGCCCTCAGGGACCGGTTAACCCTTTTGCAAAAAGGGGCTACTTAAAGGACTTTTGCTGACAAAATGAAAATGGCAACTACAAAAGGAGACAACGAGGGAGCCGGTGAATGAGATAGAGAAAGCGAGCAGAAGCAGCTGAAGAGGAAGGAGAAGGACAGATGGCAACAAATTAAGGTAAAGGATATTGGCAAGCTTCGAGTTAGGCAGAGATTAGGACAATTAAAAAAGGGAATGCTTAACAATTAAAATCAATTTGTGTGTCCCAGTCCCACATGTGTATGCGTGTGTGTGTGTGTGTGTGTGTGTGTGTGTGTGTGTGGATGCTGCACTTTGTTGTCAATTTGTTTGCTTGAGCAAATCAACTAAAAGGCAACAACTAAGCGTAAGGGACACAGCGCCAAAGCCAAAGCCAAAGTCAAAGAAAAACCAACAAATGCCGCTATCAGGCAGTTTGCCACAAGAGAATAAGACATAAACTAAGGGCCAGAGCAGTAGACAGGGAGGCCAATAGAGGTCAAAAGAGAGACAGAGAGAGAGAGAGAGAGAGAGAGATAGTGAGAGGGGAGAGCAGCAAAGCGATGGCCGTACAACAGGCCAGTGTCAATAAAAAGTCGGGGCAACTGGCAAAAAATAAACTGAAATCGCCTATTAATGGCCACGCAGATTCCCACACCCCCTACAGCAGCACACACACCCACACACACTCTCAGAGGGAGCCTTGTGGGCGTTTCTTTCAAGTTTTGTTGGACTATCTACAAAGTCAGCAAAAGTTAAGTTTCGTCCTGTGCGCAGGAAATTCAAGATAAAAAGGGCTACTCACTTGTTTATGTATATGCTATGTGGGTGCTTGGCTGACGCCGCAGGGGGAGTGGAGTATAGAGGGTGGTAAAGGGGGTGGGGGGAGGTAGAGGTAGCGCTTGTAGTGGTCCTGCCAGCTTATCGTTTTGACATTTAATCAGTTTACTTTGCAATTCTTTTCTGTTGTCGGAAATTGAGGCAAAGTTTCGTTGCTGCTTTTTCAAGCTGACAGATCGCTGAGGGAGAGTGTAAGGGGTCGGCAGGGTGTTCCAGATTGGCCGGGAGGGTCGCTAAACTTGTGTTGACCGCGCATAATTAAAGCATCTTTCGTCGGAAGGGGGAGTGGAAGGGGGCCCCGGTCTCATTAGCATAATTCTAACATAATTCCTCGACATGCTACAACGTTCAAGCATAAAATTATGAAACAAATTCATATGTGGCCCCCAAACTGAAAACTTCATTCGATCTCAGGGCATCTCTTAACAAGCAGAAAATCAGTAAAAGAAAAAAAAATTGAGACAACAACAACAACAACGGCGACGGCGACGGCGACGAGAAAACTGGACGCACAACGAAAGTTGCCCGGCCACATCGAAACAGAATTTCAATCAGTAAATTGAACACCTGAACTTAACTGATTTCGTGCTGTGGGTCTGGATCTGGGTCTGGGTCTGGGTCCGGCTTGGGTTTGGCTTTGGCTTTGGCTTTGGCCAAAATGGGGAGAAGCAGCGTGCGAAGGCGAAATGGAGAAAAGAAGATGTTGCCGCCACAACGAGAGCAACGCACAAGAACAACAGTAGCAACAACAACAAGGGGCGCAGCAGGAAATTAAGACAGGTAGAGGAAGAAGCAGGCTGACAGACAGAGAGAAAGACAGAGAGAAAGAGACTAAGAGAGAGGGAGAGAGCTGATATCCCTGCCCCAAAATGACACGCAAACCAGCTTGAAGTCATCATGCCAACTGTCGACCACAGCTACAGCAACAACAACAACAACAACAACAACAGCAACAACTTCAACTCGAATCTTCAACTTCAATTCGAACTGCAAAATGCTGTCAAAATCTTTGAAAGAAAATGCATGTTTATGGTTTTGTTTTACAACAGAGATCGGGCTGCGAGGCTTGTCGTCTTTAAGATTTGTATAACTTTAAGCCTTATTAACATATTTTATGCTCGATGCCATTCCATTCCATTCCATTCCATTCAAGCTCGCCCACACACACACTACTCACAAACAAATAAAAAGAAACTGTTTTCGAGCCACACTTTTGCCATAAGACATTGACGTGGAAAGGCCGTGTGGGCTGGCCCAAAGATCGATCCATAACAATAACAACAGCAACAATAACAACAACAACAATGACAGCAACAACAACAACAATGACAGCAACAACAACAACTTCAGTAACAACAACTGAAGCCATGTTGAAATTTGTTGTTGTGAAATGACCACAGCACATAGCCAAAACTGGATTCTATGCGGAGATACTTCTGCTTTTCTTACCAACAATTCTGGCTAATAAAAGTAGAAGCAATTGAAATAATTTGCAACATGCCGCAGCTTGCTTACCCTAGCAGGAATCAGCATTTGTTAATAAAGGAAATGTATTTGATTTTGCTGTAGGCAGATTGATCTATTATTTATTACTTATTTTATTATATTTTATTTATTATTTATTTATATATTATTTATGATTTATTATTTATTATTTGATTTAATATTTATTATTTAATTTTTATTATTAATTATTTATTATTTATTTTTTATTATTTATTATTTATTATTTATTATTTATTATGTATTATTTATTATTTATTATTTATTATTTATTATTTATTATTTATTATTTATTATTTATTATTTATTATTTATTATTTACTATTTATTATTTATTACTTATTATTTATTATTTATTATTTATTATTTATTATTTATTATTTTCTATTTCTCATATATTATTTATTATTTATTTATTAATTTTTACCGAATAAATAGACAAGTTTTGCAGAGAATTAGACAGATCAATACGTCGTTAGGTTGATCAGGAATATATATGCTTATATATAATTATTCCTTTATCAATGCGTTACGTACTTCGTGGCAAGTGCAAACTGCCCTCTAGGCAAGTGTGATACTTATCAGGGGTAGCCTACGAACTACGTGCAGCTCCTTCAGCTGGCCAGCTGATGACATTGTTGTATGCCACGTCGAGTCATCTTTTTTGGTGGTGCCACAGTTGCTCAGTTACTCTGTATGCGGCTAATTGAGTTATATATACTCATATATCGAAAGTCGGTGGCACAGCCACCACATGACACAGCGGAAAGTGCAACCAAATGGTGCACAGGTGAACGTGCGACCAGCAAACAACAAAAACAACAAAAACAACAAAACAGAAAAATAACGAAGAAAAAACTATTTGAAAATCGAGAAAGAGAAATACAAATACAAATCAATTCAATAAATTTATATATTGAGACTTTTCTAGACAGGTTTTATTACTATTTTTTTTTTGTAAAGGGGTAAGATGAGCGAATGGTGGCGGGGGGGGGGGGGGAGAGGTGCAGCTTTCGGGTTTGGTTTTGGTTTCGGTCGCGCTGTGGGGCCTCCCCCCCTCCATGAGCGCCCCGCTCTCCGTCCGATTGTCGTTGTGGATGTCAGGCGCTTGGCTGGCTTAGTTAGTGCATTGAGTTGGAGCTAACGAATCGAATCAAAACGTGTTAGAAAAGAGCATAATAATGAACTGCCAGACGACATAGACAATCCGAACAACAACAACAATAACTGAACAGTCAAATAACCGAACAACTGGCAACACTGCGACCCACTCAAAGACAGGCGTTCGAGTTTTTCTTTATGGTTTTTCATTTCGTTTGTGGTCGGTCCAGTTCCAGCTGAAGTGAAGCCATGTCTGCTTATGTGTGTGTGTGTGTGTGTTTATGTGTGTGTGTGGGCGTGTTTGCAATAGACCATACAACGTGCAGCCAGAGCTATACCATACGACACCTTCGACAACGTCGTCGTCGTCCAACTAAATCCGATTATAACTAATTATTATGAACGCCAAACTGGAGGCAAGTTGCTCCACAGCCACAGCCAGAGTTGCCAGCATGCTCGACTCCTATTGCTTCTCCCTCCATCTCTCTCTCTCTCTCTCTCTCCCTCACTCTCAATGTTGGCAATGTCGATTGCTCAAGCAGCTACCAGCTTCAGCTCCAACAACGGCAACTCTCCAAGGGCTTGGCGTGGGCAGTGCGACAACGTTGTCATTGTCGTTGTTGTTGTTCATGTTGTTGCTACTACTATTGTTGTTACTCTCGTTGTCTGTGTTATTGTTGTTGTATTTTGCAATACATAAAACTACTACAACTGCTACAACAACAACAACCTCTACTGCAAATGTCAAATACTTGGCTTATAAATAATTTATGTGATGGAGGCACAATTTTAGCCGCTGTCATTAGCAATTGACATAACCTTGATTAACTATTTTTAACGGTTCTCCTTATTTATGCGGTTTTCCACAGATTTATACATTTGGCTGTCATGTAGCTAAGTTCGATTTGATATTTCAATTACAATTCTTAATCGAATTTTCATTTTAATGAAAAGTATTTAGAGCCCGATGGAGAGTGGTGGCAGCACCGTATTGACAAGTGGGCAGAGCTGCTCCACAAATATGACCTGATAGTGTGTCAATCACTTAGTGCTCAAATTTTCGTTAATTGTCTGTTATTGTCCACACCAAGTAGATAAGTTGGCAGCACCATGTTGACAAGTTGGCAGAGCTGCTCCACAAATATGGCCAGATAGTGTGACAATAACTTTGAGTTCGAATTTTCCTTAATTGTTTGTTATTGTCCACAAAAAGTAGATAAGTTGGCAGCACCGTATTGACAAGTGGGCAGAGCTGCTCCACAAATATGACCTGATAGTGTGTCAATCACTTAGTGCTCAAATTTTCGTTAATTGTCTGTTATTGTCCACACCAAGTAGATAAGTTGGCAGCACCATGTTGACAAGTGGGCAGGGCTGCTGCAAGAACATGGCTACATAGTGTGGCAATCACATTGTGTTCGAATGTTCGTCAATTGTCTGTTATTGTCCACAACAAGTAGATAAGTTGGCAGCACCATGTTAACAAGTGGGCAGGGCTGCTGCAAGAACATGGCTACATAGTGTGGCAATCACATTCTGTTAGAATTTTGATAACTGTCTGCCATCCTGGCAAACTCAGTAGATAAGTTGGCAGCACCGTATTGACAAGTTGGCAACGCTGTCGAGGAAAACGATCAGAAGAATCAGCAAACATTCATCTCAACAGACAAATTCTACAACACAACTATTTAGCATGAGGATAAGCTAACACTAAGATGATAACTCAAAGCGCAGTTTAACTGCATGTTAAATGCTAACATCAACATGAGAAAGAACAATAACAGTAGGAATGTAGGAATGCAGCCACAAATCGTAAGCAAATGCAATCAAACTTGACTATAACCAACTAACAAACTCAAACCATAAGAATCATCAAAGAGATCGAAACAGGAACTCGTCAACATTCATGGAGATATTCAAATTCGCAATGATAAATTGTTGTTACTCGTAGAACATTCATAGTTTATTGTACATTTAGCGATACTTAAGTTGCCTTTTGTGCAATAATCGCAGTATAATAGTCTGGAATTGTTCTAGCCAAAGTATTCACATTTCAGTTGAGTACAAGTACTCGTTTAAGCGAATACTATGAGTATATGAAATGTACGAGTGTATATATGAATGTATATATATATATATATTATTTATGGGTACTCATACAAGTACGAGTATTTGTCAAATAGACTTACCGCTGCCCCTCAAGGCTCTCCTGGCAATGGACTTGGTTTTGGGTTCGGTTCAGTGGCAGCAACTCCGTCAAAAAGCTGCAAGAAAAATATATAAAAGTCAGCTTATTAATTTAAGGTTCTCTTGTGTACATATTAATTGTTGTTATTGTGCGATATTGTTGTTGTTGCTCTTGTTGTTGTTGTTGTTCTTTTTAGCATTGTTTTTGTTGGCCATAAACACGCACGAGTCGTGTTAGGTCGCGCTGGCTTCCGCATTTGGCCGGTAAGGCCTTTTGGCCTTTAAACACACACACACACACACACAGCGCTGCTTTTGGGCGGTCGCTGAGAAGAGAGTGAGACACAGACAGACCCAGAGAGAAAGAGAGAGAGTGAAACGGGAGTGGAGGGAGAAAGGATAGGGGATTGTACGAGTATATCACAAAATGTTTATTAGACATAATATAGCCCAGCTGGCGGCATGGTTCGCTCTGGGATAGCTATAGCTTCAGCAGGGCACGCATTTTTCGCATAAAATCGACATTTTTATGCAGTTCTCATAATTACGAGGGAAGCTTGAGCAGCCAGGCGACAGAGCAGCAGCTAAATGGAGGAAAATTGCTAAAAAAAAATAATAATAAAAAAAAAAAAACGTGGTACGGGGCGGAAGTAGGACCCTTGTCTAGGTGCTTGTAACTTTGTTATGGCCAATAATTGTTGCAGTTTTTATGCTTGTCTATCGAAAATTGATTATTGACTAGTCCGGGGCAGGGCCCGTAGTTTTAATGTCTCTAAATGATTACCTCCCCTGCTGCAGTTAAATACCCTGTTAGACAATGCGAAGGACGAGCTAGCACAACTGTCTGGTTAAATCGGATTTAATTTCAAGCCAAATTTCATTCCCACTAAACTTGACCACAACTCAAAATTCCAAATGGTTTTCTCAACTTGCCACAAAGCGCAGCTGGCCAAGGAATTTCTTGAAGCAAGCTCATGGATAGCTACTAGTTGCCCAGCAGGAGGGCAGGACGATCTGTCGACGGTCGTCGGTCGACTGTCGGTCGGTTAACTCGAAGGCAGCTTCTAAATTCCATACATATGAAATAGTTTTTCCAGCTCAGAAAATTCTTGTTTTATGCTGCTAATGCAAGTTTTTAATTGAATTACGCAAGCTGGAGACAAACTGCAGTCAAACTGCAGATGCCACAGGGCGAGCGGGACAGGCAGAGGCAGACAATGATAGAGAGAGAGAGAGAGAGAGAGAGGGAGACAGACAGGAGAGAGAGAGAGAGAGAGCGAGAGCGAGAGAGATAAATGAAATATTTGTAACATTTCTGCACGCCATTTTATGGCATTGTTCTATTGTTTATGTTATTATTGTTGCATTGGCATTCTTTTTATGCTGGTAAATGGGGTATGCCCGACTCTTCAGTTAGTTTGTAGCACGCTTGATTGAATGCGTGGCTGCTGAAACTCTGTGTGAAGCACTTTAAATGAAGTTTGATTTGATGAGGTATATTCGCATGTACAGTCAGTTTGTGGGATTTTCAATTGCGAGCCTACAGGTAAACATAGCTACAGTGAACTTTCAATTCTGAGTGCTTTTAATATAAATTCTGAATACTTATAACAAAATTTTGTACAGCTCAAATCCATAGAGAAGTCACATCATACAGAGCAAAGTTTGTCATAGCGAAGTAGGACTGTTAATCAAGAGCTCGGAGATACTACCAATGTGGCTGCTTAACTACTTTGTTGAGCTACACAACAACTGCCTATTACAGGGTATCTGCAAGTCGCGCATAGCACTTGCAAGGCTGTGACTTGTTTGCCTGCCGTACACGTAACAAATTGAAAAATTGACATATTTGTGGGAGTGCTGCAGACAGAGGAAGGGGGCGAGCGGAAGTAGTAGGAGCCCATAAGTAACCACAGATAGGGTTGTTCTGCCTCGACACTACCCCCCGTCCCCCCTCCCACTCACACGCTGTGCGGTGCCCCCCTCCCGCGCCAGGGTGCACTCGTTTAACCGACTGCATTTGATAAACAGCAGGCCATGATTCATGAGCCAGGCTCTATTATCCTTTTGCATGCGCTCAGCCTAACGAAAATGCATGTGGAAAGCAGGGAAATCGCCGGGGGGGAGGGGTGTGGGGCAGCGGTTGCTGAGGGTGGCATAAAAGTGAAATATATGCGACGTATTCATAAGAAAACATGCGATGCAATAAAAAAAAAGGAAACACAACAGAGGAAAATAATATATAAATAAAAAAAAAGAAGAAAAGGAAAAGGAAAATGAGGAGAAAAACAAAAATACAAAACAGCGAGGTACAAAACGTGTGGCACGAAACCGAAGCAAACCAAATGGAACCCAAAACTTTGCTGAATGAATCAGACGAGTCGAGGCGAGTCGAGTCGAGTAGAGTAGAGTAGAGTAGAGTTGAGTTGAGTTGAGTTGTGTCTCTGGCTGTCTGTGCACGTGTGTGTGGGTGTGTGTGTGGGAGTGAAAAACGCACTCCAGGACATGGCCACGAGACAACAGACAGCTACAAAATGGATGAACGTGGCAACAACCGTTAAGTGGTTGCTTGTTGTCCTTGTTGTACTTTGAAATGTTTTACAAATTCAACAGAAAATTCTATTAAAACAAAAATAAAAAGAATCGAAATAGACGAAACCGATTGCGAATGATATATGTATGCACGAGCTGCGACTTTTCCCTTTTTGTTTTTCTGTTTTGGGTGGATTGACACAACCCTCTGATCGAGCTCTTGCCCCTTCCCCCCTGAGCGGGGGTGTCAGCTGCTCTCCCCGGTCAGCTGGGCAATGTGCTAATTTACCACGCAGCAGGACAGAAGCAGGGGCCGTGACAGTGACGGGGACAGTGACGCGGACGGGGGCAGGGGTGTTACCCAAAAATGAAATCAAATATAAAGAATAACGAAAAAAAAAGAAAATAACAAACAACATAAAATAGGCATAGCAAATGAGACAAAAGCCGCGACCAGCGCATGAGTCATCCTCTCTGAGGGGGTGGCAAGTGCGTGGGCTGTCAGAGGGTTGCGTTTTCATTTTGCTGCTCTGCTTAGTCAATGGTTGGGGGTTGGGGATGGGGGTGTTGATTGTGCAACTACAACATACTATGAACTACATACAGCTTAACTGGAGCAACACAAAGAAGGCGGCGAAGATAAAGAACAGCTGGAGTTGAAATTGGAATTGGAATTGGAGTGCGAGCAGTTGGAGTTGGAGTTGGAGTTGAGCATTGATGTTAGTGTCGGATGGGAGGGGGGGATAACTTTTCAGGGGCAGCGAAGCATACCAATGAGTCATGCATCAAACATATGTGACAGTTAGCACACTTATCACACAGACACACAGCTCACATCTCTGGCTTTAGTATTGTTGAGAAATTTCACTAAGAGATCTGTAGAAAGCAATAGGAAACGCTGATTGGAAAGCTGCTGAAAGCCTTAACTGAGATTATGCACACAAAGATCCTTTGAAAAAGCTCAATAGTTATCAACTTTTTAGCTCGTGTCATTGCTTAGTATTGCTTAGTTGAATATATTCCCAAGTCAACTTGTTGTCTCTTCTTTGATGCTTTAATGAAGTCAAAGTATTGAAAGTTGCTGAAAGCACAGAGCTCATCTGCAAAAGCTCACTAATTATCATATTTAGTATTTGAATATACCCCCAAGTCAACTTTTTGTCTCTTCTTTGATGCTTTAATGAAGTCAAAGTATTGAAAGTTGCTGAAAGCACAGAGATCCTCTGGAAAAGCTCACTTATTATCATACTTAGTATTTGAATATACCCCCAAGTCAACTTTTTGTCTCTTCTTTGATACTATAATGAGGTAAAAGTATTGAAAATGTATTTTTAAAGTTGCTCAAAGCACCGAGATACTCTGGAAATGCTCACTAATTATGTCACTCTCAGCTAATGTCATTGATGAGTCTTTGAAAATATCCTTAAATCTAGTTTTTGTCTTTATCTTTTATACAAAATTGATTTAAAAGTTGCTTAAAGCTTAAGGATAGCTTTTTATCCTGAGTTATAACTGAATAAGACTGTATGCGCAAAGAGAGCTTTTAAAGTAGCTGAAAGCTTCAAGTACGAGCAAATGAAAGCTGCGGTTTACTCAATTGGTTAACAAGAGAATAAATCTATTCGCTAGCTCTCTCTCTCTCTCTCTCTCTCTCTCTCTCGTTCTCTGTGTTGCGCTCACTCAATTAAATATATAGCTATTGCTCTCTCTCCCTCTCTCTCTCTCTTCCTCTCGTTCTCTTTGTTGCGCTCACTCAATTAAATATATGGCTATTGCTCTCTTTCTCTCTCTTTCTCTCACTCTCTCTCTCTTGCGTTCTTGCCGCTTCATAAGTTAAACTTTTCATAAGACTTCAATTGCTGCACTCATGCCTAAGAGTCGAGAGGCACTTTAAGCTAGTGTCATTGAGAGACTTAAGTAAGTAGAGCTTTTGTTTGAAATAGATACTAAAGCAAAGTTTAGTTGCGCCACACAATCAGTGGTAAATCATAATAGATAAGTTGTTTCCTTTTTTTCCCATTATGAGAAGCGGGACGAGCGAGGGAGAAGGAGGGAGAGAGAGCTATCTAAATTGTATTTAGTTAGTTGGCATTTCCTTTTATGAGCCTAGAGAGCGAGAGCGAGAGCGAGAGCGAGAGCGAGTGCGAGAGCGAGAGAGGAAACCCAGAGCAATTATCTGCTCTGTGTGGGAAATATTCTTTTGGCACAGAAGTTGCGCCGCAATTTGCCGCAAATATTTGCCAGTGTCTTCGCATATCTTGCGGAATTGTTACCCGGCTCAAAGTTGAGGCTTATCTAAATGCCATTTGGTTGGAGGGTGCAGTTGATACGGCCACATCTAGATATATATATTTAGATATTAACCATCGAGAGGAGCAACCATTTGCGGTCAGTCCAAATCGCGTCAAGTCCCTCAGTCAGTCAGTCAGTTAGTCAGTCAGTCAGTCAGTTAGTCTGTCAGTTGAGTCGAGTCGAGTTGATAAAACTGCGGCTGTGGATGGCAAAGCCATTGGCCAGTGGCTTGGCTGGATATCCAACAACTTGGGCCAAATGTAAATATTAAATTTGCGCATAAAAATAATATGGCCAAGAGATACAAAGAAATGTTAAATAGAAACGGAGCTCAGCTTCAAGCTGCACATCTACATTGAAATATTGAAATATTGAAATATGGAGAGACTGATAGAAATGCCAGAGACGAGACGACAACCAGAACCAATCGCCGCTTGAGCTGCACACTCACTCAAGTGAACTCAAGCTGGAGCAGGAGGTGCCTGCTCTCTGCTGCTGGTGATGGTGATGGGGCTGGTGCTGTGCCTGGCATGCTCCGGCCATAAAAAGCTTGGCAGGACTATGAAGTGCTAGCCAAAGGTCCTGGCGCAATTGACGCGCCGGCAACGTCAACAACAACGTCGAAAAAATGAAAAGGAATAAAAAAAAAAATGGAAAGACGTAAGGGGAAAAAGAGAAGGAAAAATGAAAATGGAAGACGACTCCATAATAATTTTATGCGCTTCCAAAAAACTTCCGCTCAGTCATAGCGTTGTGTTTCCGGCAAGGAGCGCCACGAAGACATTTCACACACAAACACACACACACGCACACACACACACACACACACACACATACACACACACATACACATGCCACCAAATTGCCATAGAATTTTTGCTTTACTTGGCCCGTCAAGCTCTTCCTTTATGTTCGCCTTCGTGGCTGGCTTGATGTTTGCCTGCTCCTTAGAAGCGCAGAGAGAGAGAGAGAGGCATGAGTGAGGGACAGAGAGAAAGAGAGAGAGAGAGAGTGAGCGTTAGAAGGGCAAGGGTAAAGGGTAAGGGCGCTAAGGGCGGTGAGGGAATGTGTGGGCAACCGGCAACCGGCAACCGGCAACTGGGAGCTGGGAACTGGGCATGGCTTGACTGAATGAATGAGAGAATGAATGAATGAATGAATGAATGTTCAACTGTCACTTCCGTTTGGCAAGCCACCCACCACACGCATTCGCAGACAACAACAGCAACAACAACAACAACAACAACAACAACAACAACAACAACATATCAGCATACATACTTGCTGACGAGCTGAAGACGAAGACGAAGTCGTAGACGAAGATGGAGCTGGAGCTGGAGCTGGAGCCAAGGAGCTGAAGGCGTCAACATTGTAGTTGTTGCTGTTGCTGTGGCTGTGGCTGTTGCTGTTGCTGCTCTTGTTATTGTTGTCGCAAGGAGGAAGTAGGAAGCGGGGTAGCAACGAGTAATGACATATTCAAACGCAGCGCGAAGTTGTCGACGGGCAAAGGCGTCAACCTACCGCCCACTAAACGTCTGTGTAAGCAAGAGAAATAAAGAGTGAAGAGTAGAGAAAAAACACACACTCACACACACACACGCACACACACACACAGCGAAGCGTTGCCAGACATTTTGACAAAGCTGGCGACAAGGACATACACTTGTAATAACATAAAAAGGATATTGTAAAACATTTTCATAAGTTCTGTCGCAGACGCTTTTGGTTAGAAAATCTCAACGGAGGAGCACACAACGAATAGGGGAGTGGGGAGGGGAGCTTGCATAATGGCAACTAGTACCTAAACTGTGCGTATGTGTGTGTGTGTGTGTGTGTGTGTGTGAAACATGTAATACTTGCAGGTAATCGCACATTGATCACTTGAGCCACCTGACAGGAAGTTCGTAATATCCCATCAAATTTACAGGGCATACACAACTTTCCTCTCTGACAGCGACAAACTGTTGTGCCATTGTGACTAGTAGTTTAGCTAAAAGTTTAATATGCATGTCAAGCTATGCTCAACTAATTTCAATCTGCGCTAAGTGACCCTGGAGGACGGGGCAAATGCTTTGAAAGTGACATCTCCGAAGTGTTCATGTCGAGAAGTTAATGAACGGTCAGCTTTTTTGTTAACTTCAGCAGGAAATATGCTATGGAAATGAGGAGAATGGGCAGGCAAGTGACCATGGAGGACGGGTAATAAGAGGAAAATGATCTATGCTACTGTTTAGCGAACTTAAGTGAGGCTAAATATCAGCATAGTTTAGATTAGGTCAGTAACATTGAGCAGAGCGTGTTTTAAGTGCAGTATAAGTGACCATGGAGGACATTACAAACTATAAGAATTGACATTTGTTTAGTTTAAAGAGCAATAACTCAATAAATTGGTCGGTTCATCTAAGTTTAGAAATGAAATAGTCAACAAATTTGACAAGAGTGCGCACACAAGTGACCATGGAGGACGGGTAATAACAGCAAAATGATATGTCCTGCTGTTTAGAGAACTTAAGTAAGGCTAAATATCAGCATAGCTCAGATTAGGTCAGAAATATTAAGCAGAGCTGATTTAAGTGCAGTATAAGTGAACATGGAGGACATTACAAATTATAAGAACTGACATTTGTTTAGTTTAAAGAGCAGCAAGTCAATAAATTTGTCGGTTCATCTGAGTTTAGCAATAGTCAACAAATTTGACAAGAGTGCGCACACAAGTGACCATGGAGGACACGTAACAAGAGGAAAATGTTCTACGCTACTGTTTAGCGAACTTAAGTAAGGCGACATATCAGCATAGCTCAGATTAGGTAAGAAATATTAAGCAGAGCGTCTGTTAGTGTAGTGCAAGTGACCATGGAGGATATTGCTTGAAATTCAAAATGGGATTTTGTGCTGTAAAAAGATGAATATTATGAAAGAATAGGCACAGTTTAGATTTAGATATAAATATTAAATATAATTTATGTTAGAGAAATAGATGTGACCTGGAGGATCACAAAAGTGACCATGGAGGACTGTTAATATAAGAAAACGTCAAGATCTGTTGAATAGTCTGCTTAATACAAGACCATGATCCATTTATGTTGGCTTAAGTTGTAACTATTTAGGGCCACAATTATTGTAGAGCAATAAGTGAACATGGAGGACAGCTAAAAGTAGTTGAATGCTAATTGCTAATGTGAAATGATACATAAAGGAACAGTAAGAAACGTATGCGTTATCAACTAACGCAGGAACTATTTGAAATGAGCAGTAAGTGAACATGGAGGACGGTAAGTGCTAGTTGACTGTTCAAAAGATGTCAAGAAATAAGTTGCCATTTTTGTTGTTGATGTTGTTGCATTTTGAAATGAATGTCAATTTCAATCACTGACGTTTTCCATTACTAGTTTCACTTTGCGGCCAGAGTTGCCACCCCATGGCAATCGTACTTTTCGCATAAGGATTCTGCAGCAATAAGCAAATTTTTATGACCATTCGAAAAAGCCACATTTGGCTTTCTATTTGCCATTTGGACTAATTTGACAGCGTCGCCGGGGATATTTTTGCATTTATTCTCTCTGTCTTTATTTCTCTATCTCTCTATCTGTCTCTCTCTCTCTGTCTATGTGTCTCTGCTTGGACTGAATGGCAACCCTCAATGAATATGTACTCTGAGAGCTGCCCACACCCACAGCCAGGCACACATGCATAGATAGACACACACACTCACACACACTCACACACACACACACACAAACACACACAAACACAGTCACATACACACACACACACACATACATATATAGAGGCAGCTGGCAACCCTCAAGATAGCCTAAAAACCGAGGCACACTTCAACTTGAATGTGCTCTGGTTCAACTTTTCCATCAATGACTATTAATTGGCGTTCTGTTTGCTGCACCGAATTGCTGAGGGGTGAGCGGTTGGACGAGGGTATAGTGGATCGTGGGAGATAGAGTGAGAGAGGGGAGGGAAAATGGGGGTGGAACTGGGGGGTATATGGACGCTTCACTTGCATTAAAGCGGCGCCATTAAAGCTCATCAGAAATGCAGGCCAGAGCGCCTCGCATAGCTGGCGGCAAAGCGGGAAAGCGCCTTGAAACGCCCCTAAAAATGCAAAAGCAGAAGTTGGGGAAGACGACGATGATGACGACGACGACGAAGAAGAAGATGGGAAATAAACTGGAGCACTTTAAAAGTGCCGCTCATAGATTCTCATTCTCATTTTCGTTTTCATTTTCATTTTCATTTTCATGAGTTCGTTTGTTGTTGTTCTTGTTGTTGCTGTCCACTTCCATTTCCATTTGCCATATAGCAAAGTGTGCCCCTCATCTCCCCGCTCCACTCACACCCCGTTGCAGCCCTCAATTTGGGGTCGCCGTCGTCGTCTAATGATGATAGCTTGACAAATATTTATTGCTTAAGCATTTGAGTGCAAATATTTTAATTAGTCTGGCGACAAGAGCTCTGTGTGGCAGCAACACGCTCGTAAAAAAGTATATTGCCACATGAAGCAAAAAGCAGCAACAATTGTTGTGGCAAATGAAGCAAGATGCTGTGATGCTGCCCCACGCCATGAATGAGACTTAATGAACTGCAAAGCGGCTTTCAATTGCTTCCAATTAACCAAATTAACAATGGACATCGTCGTTGTCCCTACTTAAAGATATGAGAACTTATTGAAAACAGCAACAGCAACAGCAACAACTTGCAACAGCAACGGCAACGGCAACAAAGCAGCTGCAGCAGAAATCAGTGAGAAGTGAAGGGAAAACAGTTGAGGATGAGAATGAGGAGGAGGAGGAGGAGACGTGTGCAACCTGCAGCTTCGATCACATAACGAGTGGCTGTCAGAAATGCTGCAGAGACTGACATGCAGGCAGGAGGCATGTATGTTGCAAGGGAAACATAATTTGTGGCATGCAAAGAGCTAACAAAGCGACAGGATGGCTCATAAAAACAACAGCAAGAACAACAACAACAACAACAGCAACAAAACTTTCGACATGCTGACGAGGACGCGTCAAAACGATCGAACGAATGTTGCCACCGTATCGAGGGTACCGCCTGCCCCAATGCCACTGCCACCGCCTGCCCCTCTGTCACTGCCACACGGCTACTGATACTGCTACTGCTGCTGCTTCTGTTGTGCTCTTGTGGTTGTCGTTGTTATTGTTGTTGCTGTTGCTGTTGCTGCACAATCAATACACAAGTACAGCTGCAACAATAACAGTAACAGTAACTTGAGCATGTTGCACTTCCGCCGGCTGTCGTTGCCAGACATTTTAGCAATTTGCAACGCCAGCAAATTGGGCCAAATTATGAGGAGCAAGAAAACTTGCCTCGCCTCACATGTGTGCAGTGCCGTGCAGTGCAGGTGTGGCATGGCGTTTGCTGGGTGGGAGCGGGGGGCAAGGGCCAACAGCAGCCATTCTACAAAAAGATTCATTTGCCAGCAAAGAATTAATCGATCCAACAACAACGACAACAACAACCAACTTCTTATGCCTCTCCATGCCGAATGCTTAAACAATGATAATCGTTTTATTTCTATTTCTATTTCTATTTCTCTCTTTCGGTTTTCTTAGTCATAAATCATTTGAATGATGGCCACAGCCGGGGGGGAACAAAGGGGAAAGAACATCTAAACACAAATCCGAAGAGAAAAAAAAGGAACAAGATTTAGTCGCCGATTCTGCGACGCAACTTGAACAACTTGTGACAGCTGTAAGTCAACAAGAAGTCAAGAAGTCAAGAACTCGACTTGTCGAGAAGCAGAAGAAGCAAACGAAAATCTATTAGATTTAAGAATTTGCGTAGCCTGAAGATCTTTGATTTGAATTCTTCGCGTTTGCCGAATGATAACAACGATCTCTTTGGTAAATGTTTAAAACTTAATGATTGTCAGATATGCTAAATGTGTGATTAAAGTTTTGAGAAACTAACGATCTGCGAGATCCGAGATTTGACATTGCAGATCGTTATGGTTCTTTTATGGCACGATTTGATTACTATATTTTATGGTCTGAGTAATTCTGCTTAAATTTGAATTTGAATTTGAATTTGAACTTGAATTCGCATTGGATTGATGATCTTGCCATACAGCAAGATCTATTGTAATATCTGCGATTATTTGTTTATTTATATATATATATATATTTAATTTCGTGGGAAGTAAACTGAAAATTGAGTTTGAGTTCAGCTTGATCTGCGGCAATATTTACGCAACTCTTTTCTGTCGAATTTGACGAAGTCGATAAAGATCTTGAGTGGTATGATAAAGATATGCTTAATGATAACTTCTTATAATTCTAAGTGTGTACACACTGAACAGAGTTGCCAGATTGGCAAACTAATAATGTATATATTTATATTTTATATAATTTAAAATAAATCTATTCATTTACAGACTCAATAATACTGTTCAAATCTGACACATTTTAGCTTAAACAGAGTTGCCAGAGTGTTGAGATAAAAGTGCACATATTTATATTTTATATTTAAATTTCAAATAAAGTTTCGCGAATTTCAAGTAAATCTTTATATATATTTCAGAGTATATTTTTTCTAATCGGTGACACATTTTATCTTAAACTGAGTTGCCAGATTGGTAAACTAAGAGTACATAAATTTATATATTATATTTCAAATTCAAATACAGTTTCTCGAATTGCAAGTAAATCTATTTATATCATAGATTACATTTTTTTTAACTCTGAGTTGCCAGACTGATGAGGTTTTTTAAAATTTATTTATACAATTTTATGATTAAATTTAGAATTTTTAGAAATTAAAGTAAATCTATTTATATAGCAAGGTAATTTTTGTAAAAATCTTTCACAGAGTTGCCAGAGTGCGCTCTTTATGCTGATCTTAGTTAGTTCTCAGACTAAAATCGAAATCATCTTAGCTTTCACTGTGTTAAACGATCAGAAAAAGTTAGAACAAGAAAAACATAAGCAAGAAGATTAATAAGCAAATCGTTTATTGAATTAATCTGCTGCTTAATCATGAAATATATGTATAATTAGCATAGAAAAATGGTAATAAAAACAAAAACATAATTACTTTAAACGATTCTTTTAACTTTGCGAAGCTATTCATATTAGCTTCCGTGACTTTAATAATTCAAATACATGGCTTCCTTGACTTCATTACCCACTTCAATGACCAACAATCTATCAGTTGGTAGCTGTGGCAAGTCGCAGAGTTGCAAAGTCGCAGAGTCGACTATGCAAAGGCGTTGCTCGTCTAGTTTCAATCGAAATGTCAACCACAACTGGAGGGCACAACCCACTCGCTGAGTGACTGACTGAGTGGTTGAGTGGCCAACTGATAAACTGACGAGCCTGGCTAAATACAAAACCAACATTGCTGGCAACGCTTATTTTTTGTTGGTAGACAAAAGCGAAAGGTCAAAGTGCATTCTGGGGCACCTCGAGCGCGTGTTACATTTTAGAGAGAGAGAGACTCTTAACAACAATAACAACAACAACGGGGCGTATAAATCGAGCTTTACGCTCATAAATCGCAGATCCCAAATGGAAGCACTCGACTTGCCCCATGTTGCATTGTTGCAAAATGTCGCCAACGCGCTGCGCTGCACTCGCAATTTTCACGCACATGTTAAGCAACATTTTTTTTGGCTTCTGGCAACAAAAAAAATGAAGAAAATATAAGAGAATAAAAATCAGCAAACATTGCCAGTGAATTGCAGGAGGAGCGCAACGGGGAAAATGGTGGCACAGGGGAACGGAGAAATTGCGAGGAGGAAAGTAAAAGTGGCAAATGCTGTGGCTGGGCTGTGGACATGCCGAAAGCGGTTTATGGTTTTTTATTGTACTCACATATTGCAGCTGGTGGAGCCGCTTGTTGTTGTTGTTGCTGTTGCTGTTCTCGTTGTTGTTGCCGCTTGTTGTGGCTGCCGCTTGTTGCAAGCTCGAATGTCACGCAAAAAATAAATAAACAGCAGCGAGAATTTCACTGACGTTTTTCTTTCCTCCTATCTTGTTGTTGTTGTTGCTGTTGTTATTTTTCTATTTAGATTTTTAAGATTATTTTTATTTTTGTTTTGACACTCTCAATGTTGCACGTTGCAACTGCGGCTGTTGCGGCGCCAACGAGTGCACTTCATAATAACTCTCAAGATATCTGCAATCACAACAGATTTCACACTGGTAATCCAAACCGCAGTTGGCTTTTCTATTTGTTTTTCTTTTCTTCTTTCTAACTTTTCTCACTTAAAAAAAAATTAATGTAAATATCATTATATTTTTATCGTAATTATTTTTTTGATAAAAAAATTAACGCACGTAGTGTTTTTTTTTTTGAATTGAAAATGTTTTATTTGGCTTTTTACGTGATTTGACGACGCTTTTCGATTGTTTTGAAGTTGATTTCGGGTTCGGGACAAATCCGCCGACACGAAACGCACGCCACGAGCTAACGAAACGCAATGCGAGCAGCAGGTGAGGGTGCAGACAGAGCTACAGTGCCAACTGAAACCGTACGAACTTGCTTGCAACTCCAACATGTTCGAACGTGTTGCGCGCTGCTAATGTTGAGCCACTGTTAAGCGGCCTTGGCTGCTGTTCTGCTTACCTCTGTTAACCAGCGCTAAGAGGAGTGCAAGCAACTTCTTTGAGCTGTTAAGTCGTTTGTATAGTGAAGTGCTGGAGGCTGCTGGAGGGGATGAACTGATTGATATTGGAGGGAATCATTTGCTCGATTAGGAATAGTAATGCAAGAGGGTAAATCATAAAAGATAAGATTTACTCTAACTTAAGTCCAAGTACTTCATATAGACAGAAGTTTCGCTCTTATAGTTATTATACAATGCTTTAATCGATAATTATCGATAGAGCAGATTTAATCAGGCAGTAAACATTTGGCACATGCACTTTCATATCTATGTAATCCTCCCTACAATTCTGTAAGCTTCCTTTGAGTGTACACACATTTGAAATATACGCAGTCTTGGCATCTTTGGCGTCACTGCGCCATTGATCCGTCCTCCATGGTCAGTTTACGGATGGCAAATCACTTGTCTCCCCGCTTGACCGAGTGACCTGCCTTTGAGTTGCATATGCTTGGCTATCATAAGCTGGCTCAAAGCAACTCATTAGCGTGGCTCATGGGTTACTCACTAATTAGGGGAGTTGGAGGAGGGATTCCGTGGGAATTGAGAAGAAGACCAGAGCGAGGAGTTGGAGGCAGTTGCGAAGTGAATGCTATTCGTACATTTGCCTGCTGTGTTCATCATTAAAATGATTGCTTGGATATCATTTGGAAACGTTTCCTATAATTTAGTTAGATTTTGCACTGCAACTGGGAGACTCCGCTCCCCTTGCTCTGCTCGGTTCTATCATAGCACTTGCTGCCTAATTGCGGATTTATAGCTGTTGGTGTGGACTGCAACTGCAACTGCAACAGCAACTGTTGCCAAAAAAACAACGTAAAGTAAAGCGAAGAATTCGCCTGAGGTCAATGCTGTCATGACACTCAGCCGGAATCGAAGACCTTCTTTAAAGGTTTTTGTTTTTTGTGTTTTTTAGCAGCAATCAAAGTCACAGCTGTTGCACCCACAACTGCTGCTGTGATTGTGGACTGAAGACTGCAGACTGCGGACTGCGGACAGGAGACAGAAGACAGAAGACAGCAGACTTGGACACGGCAATCAGAGCTGGCAACATCTTGCTTGAGAGACCCGACCTGACGCTGCTTCCTAGCATATGGTGTGATCGTGTCTGGCACAGGTTTTGCCAAAAAAAAAAAAGTAAGAAATAAAAACACACACACAAAGGAAGAAGAAGAGCAGAAGAAATGTAGAAAATGAAGGCAGCAGGTAGGGTACGGGGGGGGGGGGAGAGGGGTACAGTGAAAGAGCTGAGAAAGATGCTTGTCAAGCACTGTGGGAGCCGCTTTGGCCGCGTTGCAAGCGCAACGTGTTAATCAGTTGTCTGCATGATGCGCCGATTCTGAGATGAACAATAATTGAATCGATACACAGCCAACTTAACAACAACAACAGCAACAACACTTGGAAAGGGGCAAAGACATTTTCTGTAACCAAAAAAAACAACAACAACAATGTTTATTTTAACTTTTGTGTGTGGAAAATTTATGGCACGACGCATCGAGCGCAATTTAAACTACGCGTGTGAGTGCGAGGTGTGAGAGAGAGGGAGAGCGCAAGAGAGATAGAGGAGCAGAACGGGCTGGGTGAGAGGGAGTACAAAGAGCAAGGGGCGGGGCGTCAGCCTAAAATCGGTAGTTGCAACCCCGCGTTCTCGTATCTCTGAAGCTGGAGCCAAAGTGATGAAGTGTCCGCCACACTGCGTTCTTTCTAATTTTCCCTACGTATGTGTGTGTGTGTGTGTGTGTGTGTGTGTGTGTGTATGTGTGTGTGTGTCAGTCTTCTTCTTTTCTTCTTCTGTATTCTTTTTGATTTCTCTTCTGCTGCTGCTGGGTAATTGTCGTGTAATTTATGGTCCACGCATGGGAATATCAATGTTTTCTGGTCTAAATTTACGCAGACATAGTTAGATAGTCACAGCAGTGTGAGAGCAAGCAGAGAGAGAGAGAGAGAGAGAGAGAGAGCGAGAGAGAGCGCAAGAGAGACAGAGAAGAGTAGAGCAAGAGCAGCAAAAGGGGGGCGCTGATAGCAGCGTTAGTTTTTGACTTTTTCATGTTATGATAATCACAATTGTTTATAAACAATAACGGCAATGGGCGATCCCGTTGGTTCAGCTAGATCTCTCGTAGGGTAGGTCACAATACGCGTTCACAAGTGCAGTTCACAATAGCACATAAATATGAATTGAAAGCAGTTCAATAAGCGGGCTAGTTAAGCCCCAAGATAATGCCTGAATTATTGGGATACTTACAGCATTTATCGCTTCGTAAGAATTATTTATCGATAACACATTATTGGGTGTGCTCAGCAATTGTTGAAAGATCGAGTATTCCTAGGAATTCCAACTTTATTTAACGTGCTTACTTCATTTAAGAGAAGTTGGAAGAAGAGAAGTTCTATCCCCTTTCTGTATTCTCCTTCCCTTTCACTTCATTTAAGAGAAGTTACGAGTAAGGAAGCTTCATCTGTATTCTCCAGGCTTGCTGCTGTCACTGCTGCAACTTCAGTTTACCTCTCTTCCCCTCGACTTCTTTAGACTTCCTTGCATTCCTTCAACTTTTATCTGCTTTGCGAGCAATTACATATTTCGCAGAAATGCACATAATCTTTCTTTCCGTTATGCGACTAATTTAGATACATGAAACGCCAGTTTGGGGGCTGGGAGAAGTGAAGAGCCACCGCCTATTGGTGTGTTTCATTTCTATGTTTAAACTAAACCTCCCGACTGACGACTCCCGATGCTCGACTCTCGTTTCTCCGACTCCCTCAGCAGCAATTGCAGAGGAATGCCTCGGCCTGCCCCACTTCATGTTCAACGTTTCGACTTTGTACCTCAAGTGAGTTGAAACTATTTTTAAATATTTATTTTATATCTGTTTCTGTCTTCTTTCCTTCCCTTCGGCGTTCTGCGTTTCACGTGGGGCGCGTAATGAATTCAATTCCATCAAATTAAATCAGATCAAATCAAATCAAATCTAATCTAATGCAATCCTTTCTACACCCCCGCAGTGTGCCGGAGTGTGCCTTTAAGTTGACAGTGTTGTTGTTGTTGTTCATTACAGTTTTCTTCGCTTTTTTGAGATTGTGGCGTTCTGCTTGGATGTTAACAAGACTCAATGTCAAAGGCATTTGGCAAACTCCATCTCCAACTCCAACTCCAACTGGGAGTTCCTTGTTCATTGCTGCAGGCCCGCTGGCGGATGCAACGTTTGCTAAAAATATCAGACATTTGGGGTGGCCAACACACCCATTGCCAATCCCAATCCCGATCCCATTCCCATTCCCACTCCCATTCCCATTCCCACTTCCAATTGTAGTTCCAGAAACAGTCCCATTGCCATTGCCATTCCCTGTTGCCGGACAGCTGTATTTCATTCAGACGGCAGCGGTTGGCATTTGGCACGCTTCATCCGCAACTACAACAATAGCAACAACAACAACAACAACAACAACCACAGCAACAACAACAACATCGACGTCAAATGAGTTGTGCCAAATTCAAGGGCGTGCGGCACATTTCATGCCACAAAAGCGAAGACGCCGCCTATCTAAACCAATCCAATGTAAAACAATTCCCGAGTCGAGGCGTCGCACTATTTCTGAACGTCCGGCGTATCTCGTTACGTAGCCGAGCATTCTCTTTGTGATACCCTGTAAAAACAGCTGACGAAAGTTTTTTTAAGTAACCAATTTTAATTATCAACTGCCGCAATGATAAAAATTATTTAGAAATACAATGAATTATTTAATGAATTTAAAGTAAATAATGAAAAAATAAAGATAATAAAATATAAAATTATAAAAAGAAACTAACATTCTTATGTTCTAGATGAAGTAGATTAATGAGTGCAAATTATGCATTTAATATTTTAATATATTTATATTTTAATATTTACTTATTTAATTATTAATTATTTTTATTTTTAATTATTTATATATTTATTTCATTATTTATTTATTTATTTACTTAGTTAATTAATTATTTATTTATTCATTTATATATTTATATATATATATATTTATTTATTTTTATTTATATAATTATATATTATATATGTTTATTTATTTATGTATTAATTAATTAATTAACTAATTATTTATTTATTTTATTAATTAATTAATTATTATAATTGATATTAATAAATTAATTAAATGAATTATATATTTATTTGTTTAATTTTTTATTTACTTATTTATTTATTTTATTATTTATCTATATATTTAGTTATTTATTTATTCAATTACTTATTCTACTATTTCTTGTAATATTCCTAAACTTTAAATAGTTAATTTTATTATTAATTTATAGATATTATTTTTACAAATTGTATTAATATAAATATTTAACCAAATGAAATGTTTTGAAATTAATAAAAATATTGGAAATTCCACAATAGTCGCAAGTTTATCAAACTTTTGCTAGCATTTGCTTTACAGGGTATTTGGCCAGTCTGTCAGTTGGACTGGTGACTTGCTCTGTTTATTATCTTCAGGCTCTGTGTAGCCAGCCCCCTGGAAAACCATCAGCAGCGTCGCTTTTTATGTGTGTTTACTGTGAAATTTATTTTTAATTTAAACGACGCGCGATGCCTGCAACTGGAGTGACTGGAGGAGGAGGAGGAGGAGAGAAAAGTGATGGGAAGAAAGGAAGGAAGAACTGCGTAGGGGCGGGGAGGGGGGGGTGGCAAAAGAAAAACATTTAAACAGGATGCAGGCAGCGGCAATCCGACCCGATTCGAAACCCCAACTTGCGACACCCCTGTTGCGTCCCCCCGTTACATCCCCCTTATGCATCCCCCTGTTGCATTGGCGACCAAAGTCGAGCCAAGTCATGCAGTCGAGCTGAAATTGCTTAAAAATTGCCAGACAGTGCAAATATGTTCCGGGGGAGAGAAAATGGGCCGGGGCCCATTGCCATTGCCATAGCTGGAGTTGCTGCTGTAGCTGTAGCTGCAGCTGGAGTGAGAGTTGGGGCAGATTCTCGGTGCTGTGGCAGAGATGCTGGGTTGCTGGCTGGCTGGCTGGCTGGAAGCTGGGAGATGCTGGGTTGACAGCGGCAGCTACAAATAGTTTGGCCCCGAAAATAAAAAGTAAGAATCGCACAAAGATCAACTTGCTGGCTGCCTACATCACCATCCCCATCCCCATCACCCTTTTCGCCCTCCCCCGGCCGTTTCTATACCCCATGTTGCGTGCCCCCATATACGCAGACGGGACGTCATGGGGCCTGCTGTCAGTCTGGGCGCATTAAAATGCAAAAGCATTTCATTTGCCGCCTCGCAGACAAAATTCAAAATCAGCAAATTACGTGCCAGCAGAATGGCGGCCATGTAACTAACACTTGCAACACTTGCAACAACATTTGCTGCAGCAACAATAACACTGACAACCCTGACACTGCGTGAGAGGGATGGGGAGGGGGAGGGGGGGTGGAGGGGGGCTGCTTTCCAACACTAGGGTGCAGGGTCCTTTTCATTGCCATCGGGCAATGACACCCTTCCTCCACTTCCATCACTCCATCTCTTTGTCCTACCCCTTCCGACTGCTCTCTTTCCCTTTTAGCCTTGTTTTGTTTGCTGTTGTTGTAGCTGTTGTTGCTGGAGCCGCTTAAGATGACATGTAATTATCGTTTGGCAAAAAGGGAATTTGCAGCGTGAATGTCGCCAACATTGCTGGCGATGAGCCAAATAGTGATTACATCACTCACGGCCAGTCACAGTGATTAGGGGATCACTGAAAGAGAACTGCGGTAAGGGTGAAGCGAAGGGACAACAATGGGAGATCCTTATCCAAAGCGAAAGAGAATGAGAGAGAGAATAATTAAGTTGAGGTTGAATCACATGTGATCTGTAATTAATGAAGCGAGTACTGAACAGCTGAGAGAAGCTGTGTGAGAAGCTCCAGCAAAGACTGCAACAGCCAAAGAGTTAAGGGTAAAAGTCAGAGGACATTTTAATGAGAGATCTCCGACAACAGAAAGGAGATCTTTACTTTGGAAATATTTGCTGAAAAGTAACCCAATGAATGAAGCAATGAGAGAAGTTATGGAAGAGTTGATACTACCATGAAAAGGCCACTAAAGGGGGAGAAATTGAAAGAGGGAAATTGGTCACAGTTTTCCTAAAAAGAAAAGCTTATTAAAGTCACTTCTCAGCACTTCAACTCACTTCAATTATTCATGTTAGTAAAGTAGGTTGTGCATTCCTTTAGTAATTGATTAATTTGATTAATTCTCATGAAGCTGTCAACTTCTCGCTTTAAGTGTGAGTATTATTGATATTCGATTTAAATGTTCACTTTTGTCTGTTCCCATCACTGCGTCAGTTGCTCACAGTTCACATTTTTCAACGGACTTAGGCAAGCGCTGCTTCTACGTGGACATCGACATCGACATCGACATCGACATCCATTTCCATATCCAGTTTTACTTCCATTTGCACTTCCCCTTCCCACTTCCGCTCCCGCTCCAGCTCCAGCTGCAGCTGCTTCCCTTTCTCTCAATTGGCAATCGGCAGCAGTTAATGAAGTCAGCTTCACTCTTAGTGCTTCCCCCCCGACCTCAGCCAGGTGAGTGGGTGGCAGTGGTAGGCGGGGACGTCGATGGGGTTGATGGGGAGTCAGTGGGGTTGGATGGGTTGGGTATTGGCCTCGCATGCGAGTACGTGTTGGTATTTTGCACTCACTGAAGTTTATTTAAATTTTGCGCTTGCCTTTCAGTCAGTCTATCTCTTTGTCAGCCTGTCCCTCTCCCTCTGCCCCTCTCTCCCTCTATCTCTATCTCTGTCTCTCTGTCCAGCCATCCGATTACTTTCGCTGTCTAAATATTTTCGCAAAACGGTTTCGGGTTATTTGAGCTGCGCTTTGGGGCTGCCTCAAGGTGAATGGCATGCGAGCAAACGAACGGTAATTACTTAAAAAGCTGCCACAGTTGCCACTGCCACACCACTGCCCCCTCTGCCGCTGCCTTTGACTCTGACTCTGACTCCGACTCTGACTCCGAGCCGTAGTCGTAGTCGCAGTCGGACTCGTGACTCGTGAGCTGAGACTGTGGCTCCTTGTGCGTGTTACTCCGGTTTATAGCACGTTTGGGAGTTAGTCCAAGCAGGTGCCAAGAGTCGGGGGTGCTGCACAGTGGGACAAACTATCAATTGCTGCCCTGAAATGAATATATCGAAGAATTCACTTAACTTCTATACATTTATTTATTAATTTAATTAATTTATTTACATATGTATATATTTTTATATTTATCTATCTATTTATATATTTATCTATTTATCTACTTATCTATTTATCTATTTATCTATTTATCTATTTATCTATTTATCTATTTATCTATTTATCTATTTATACATTTATTTATTTATTTATTTACTTATTTGTTTATTAATTTCTTGAAAGTCTTTCTAGTATCGCGTTACAGCTTAATGATATGAGTTAGCTTGTTTTGTCCCACTGTGCGTTGGGTCTCTGCACTTGCGCGGCTGCCGCTCATTTGAAAAAGTGAAATGAGAGTAATTAAAATTGCCAACATTTCGTCTCGTAACTCGTAATTTGAAACTGGAAACTCTAAAACTCCATATGCCAGACAAATTGTGGGCGATAGTTTTGTCTGCCCACTGACAAACGAGGTGTGTGTGTAAGTGTGTGTGAGTGTGTGTGGAATTAAGATAGACCCTGTAGGTCTGAGAGACAAAGAAGGAGAGTGAGGTAACCTTATTGATTAGGCCCAACAATCATTGGGAGCTGTTTTCATTAACGCATTTCCCTAGCCTGTCACTGTCAACAGTTTTCGTTGCTCGATAGGTTCGCACGCCCCTCGACGCCATACACCACACACCACACACCACACTCCCTAGACCATATACCATTTACCATACCATAGCATTTTATAGCAACTCATCCAATCTTCGCAGCCCATACTCAATGAAGCATTCATTTCGATTGGAGCATTGTTTGTTGGAAATTTTCTTGCATTGGCATCGAGACTCTGACTTCGACTTCGACTCTGGTTGCGACTCCGACTCCGACTGCGGCTGCGACTCTAGCCATGGCATTGCTGTGCCTTCTCTATATTACGTGTATTATTTTTGGCTGTTTGTTTTTTGAGGAAACGGGGAATGCAGAAGAGGCTGCAAAAACGCCGAAAAGGCACGTAGCTCATTGCCGTAGACGCAAACGGAGCCGTGGCCATGGCACTTTACCACGTTGCCTGGCACTTTGCTTTCATTTCATTTCATTTCGTTTCGTTTCGTCTCGTTTCGATTTTCCATTTCTTTATGAAAATTGCTGATAATCACACAGAGCAGCAGCAGCACCAGCAACAACAGCAGCAACAACAACACCAGACTCTGTCATGCCAAGTGCGAAGCACTTGCCACAGATCACTCGATATATACTTATTTTTTAAGGCTGAAACAGGAGGATGGGGGGCACAACCAGGATGGGGGAGTAGATAGGGAGCAAGTTTTTCAGAGTGGGAGGAGGGACCACATTTCAAGCTAAGTGGATTTGAGCTGTGTGTGCTCAGAATGGGAAGAGGGAGAGAGCGAGCGGAAAGGGGAGAGAGAGTGAGAAAGAGAGAGAGTGGGAAAGGGAGAAAGGGAGGGCGGCTAACGAAAGTGATTTGAAAGTGGCAATGGCTGGTTGCGAGTGTGAAGATTACAGCAGCAAGAGGAGACCGCACCAAAGCAACAGCTGCAACAGAATTTGAGTGAAATTGAAGACAGCAAATACATTTGCAAGTGCAAATGAATTGAATGATTCAAATGAAAAACACAGCAAATGCAAACTGTTTTAAATGATTCGAATGACATGAACATAGTTCAAATGAAACAGTATCATTTGTGAATTGACGACAGAACAAGTAAAACCAACAGAACAAATCCAAATGCAATGAATTGAATCTAAACTATTTCAAATGATTTGAATGATTCAATGATTCAAATCACAGCAAATGCGAACTACTTCCAATGATTCGAGCGACATGAACACATTTTAAATGAAACAAATAATACAAGTGAATGGAAGATAGAACAAGTAAAACACATAGAACTAATGCGAATGCAAAGAATGGAAATGAAACAATTTCATATAATTTGAATAACATGAACACAATTCAAATAAAACAAGTGATTCAAGTGTGTTAAAGGCAAAACAAGTAAAACAAATCAATTGAATGATTTAAACTATTTTAAATGTAAAGCAAATCACACGAATTATTTAAAAAATTTAGATCAAATTAAGAAATAAAACGAAAGTAGAAAATAAAAGCAAGTATCTCAAATGTAAGTTCATAGATACTCGAGTTCAGCAATTGATCCATTTGTTTGCCCTGTTGTGAATGAAACAAATGATTCGAGTAAATTCAAAATGCAATTACCAACAAATAAAAGCGAAATAAGTTCAAGCGAATAAAGACATTTGCGACATTCATTGAACCATTCGAAGGTACTTGAAGTACATGCAATCCGTAGGGCTTAGTGGACAATTTGGCTGACAAAAATGCAGAAATAATGCGCTTTGAATGAGCTGGAAAATGTGGAAAGTAGCACTAAATGAACAGAGTGTAAACAATTGAAGCATCAGCGTTGTGAGTTGATTCAAACAAACGCATTTATACTCGAGCACGTATTTGTATAACCAAAAATGAATCCTGACTGCAGTCAAAAGCATGTTAAATAAATGAAATTGTCATACCCGATGGGCTTCGGTTCGATGGCGTCATGCAGAGCGAGGGGTGGAGTAGGAGCAGTAGAAGCGGTTGGAAAAGAAGAAGGAGGAGGAGGAAGGTACTCAACTTGAGATGACACAACGATGACTTCGACTCCATCCTCGTCAGTTGATGATGATGTTGATGCTGTTGCTGATGCTGATGATGATGCTGTTAGCTGACAATGACAATGTTGACGTTGTCGCAGTTGCAGTTGCAGTCGAAGTTGATGTTGCTGACGACTTTGAATGAGTCAACTCAAGACGTTCGTTGTCTTGTTTCCATGCAGCGAAAGAGAACGTAACAGCGACAGCGACAGAGACAGAGACAGAGACAGAGGCAGAGTCTATATTGAGAACACATCGAGCTAAAAAAATCAGTATCTCCTCCTCATGCATCAATCCTACCCCTGGCCCCCTCCCAATAACTTCAACTGCATAAAGTACTCTGCCGCTTTATCATTGGCGCTGTAAGTGTAATTATTACAAGCTGCCAGCCAGGCATTATCATTATGACTATGACTGACTGATAAAAATAATGTATGAGCCGCAGTATCCCTTGCCCTCCTGCTGACAACGCTTTGGGGGAGCCTGGCACAAAGCGCTTTATGTCCCCAACTTTAACTTAAGCTCCATCGCTCCATCGTCTGTCGCCATCAGCTTCGTCAATGTCTTCCATCGCCATCGCCATCGCCATCGCCATCATCATCGCCGTCGTCATCGTCATCGTCATCGCCATCGTCATCGCCGTTGCCATCTCCCTAACCAACTCTATCTTCATTCAGACATTATTTTCATTGAATTGCTTCATGCTCGAAAATTTATTGTTATTATTAGGCGAGATGAGTCGGGACGGGACGGGACGGGTTGGGACGGGGGCAGGGAACTGCGGGGACTCGGCACTCTTCAACTTATTTTCATTTGGCTGCTGTTTTTTTCCCTCATCTCTGCTTTTTTTCCGATTTCGTATTCGTATTGAAGTTCGGGTTCGAGTTCGAGTTCGGGTTGAGTAAAATTTATGTGAAAATTCATAATTGGATTATGGCATTTTCAGCTCTTGTCGCGGTCGTTGGCGTCGCCTTTGCCACACTTAGAGGGGGTCTTTCTCTCCCTCTCTCTCTCTCTCTCGCTCTCTCGTCTTTATCTTCATCTGCAACTGCAGCTCTCGTATCTGTATCTGTATCAGCCACAGCCGTTCTCCCTCTCCGTCCATCCAGCCAAGTGACAATGAACTTGAAAAAACCAAAAGTCTTGGCTACTTTGCAACTTGGTGACTTTTGTAGTTTTTGTTTTTAGTTTTGTTTTTGGTTTCCAATTGGGCGTCTTCAATTAAACTCTCAGGTCCTTGAATTGTTAGACAATGCAGCTATTATTCTCTGTGTGTCAAGGACATGACCAGACATTTTTTATATGTCTTCAACTTCAGTTTTGTTCGATTTTTGTTAGGCAAAAAGTATTCAGGTTCACTCAATTCGGATTAAGGCAAATGTGAATGAATAGTCTATTAATTAGACTGAATTTCTAAGTAGAAATCGTTGCAAAATTCTAAGAAATTGTTAATTAACTACAATTGTATGAAATATAAGCAGCTGGATTAATTACTGAACAAAGTTTATTAGGAAACTATTTATAATTGAAATGTAAAACAAAATGTTAATTAAAGAATATGGCGAGAATATTTAAATATATTAACTTAGTAATTTAAATCAGATAATGTATAAATATATTAACTGAATCAATTTAATAGTGAACTCGTTATTGTTAGTCAATTGGAAACTAAATATTAAGAGTATGTATTTAAATATAAATAAATAAATATATGAGTTTAATCAATTTGATAGTGAATTCCTTTTGTAGGGTCATTAAAAAGTAAATATTAATATTATTTATTTAAAAAACAATACACGAATATTTAGATATATTAACTTAATCAATTTGATAGTGAATTGCTTTTTGAAAGCTAATTGAAAACAAAATATTAATATTGTTTATTTAAAAAACAATACAAAAATATTTAGATATACATATTATCTTAATAACTTTAATCAATTTAATAGTCAATTATTTTTGTAAGTCAAATGGAAACTAAATAGTATTTATTTAAACATAAATAAGATAATATTTAATTATATGAGCTCAGTAATATGAATAATGAATTCTTTTTTGTAACTTAATTGAAAACGAAATATTAATAATATTTATTTAAAAAGCAAAACAGGAATATTTCGATATGTTAACTTAATTTTAAATTAAGTATATTGATTTTAAAATGCTAAGAATCTATTCGAAATAATTATGAAACTTGTCTTAAGATATTGTGATTAGTTCAAATTGAAATTGTCTTCATATTTGCATTTAGTTTATTTGCAAAGCAGAACTTGTCAAATTGTGAAAAAAATTGCCTGAAAAATCCGCAATCTTGTCGCATTGCATTCAGCTAAGTGAACCGAACTCAATTCGCTGGAATCGTTCAGTTTTATAGATGAAATATGCATGTATTTAAATGCGTTACAATAAATTTTTGATTTATTTGCGACGCCATTGACTGAATTTTAAATTACGGCGATTTATTTCAGCAACAACAACAACAACTGCAGCACTTGAAACATAAACAACGAGAACGAACGACAACAACAAATCAGCTGGCAATGCAAATTGAGTGGGATATGGATGTGAATCTGGATCTGAATCTGAATGTGGATGTCGATGTGGATGTGGATGTCGATGTGGATGTGAATGGGCTCTTAGGATCTGCTTTTGGGGGTTTGTTCGAATACACCCAGAAATAACAAACTCTGTTTTTTACGGCCCAATTTGTTCACCTTTTGCATTTGCATTTCGAAGTGAAAAAGGAGCTAAGAGTCTATAGATTATATTATATAGAGAGACATACGCATGACATTATGTAGATACAAACATATATACATATATATCGATCTATATATATATATATATATATTGTATGATTGCCGTTTTCCAGTTATTTTAGATGTCTTTTTGTTTGGGCTGCAAAATTGGCAAATGAAAAATTGGAAAGCATTTTTCACAGCTTCGTCGCACTTTTGTTTTCATTTGATTTAATTCGTTGCAATTCAATTTATTTGTTGTCGCTACTTGTTGTTGTCGTTTACGCTGTTATTGTTGTTGCCACGTAACTAACTAAAACATTCATAAATAACAAAGAGTCCGCTTAATGAATGCCCACTGGAAAATTGGCGCCTGCACAATGTGCCATAACTTGACAAAAAGTTGGAGAAAAAGTAAGAAAAACACTTTTTATACCAATTTATTATGCTCTGCCCCCGTAAGACCTTACCCCCTTCCCTCTCTTTCTCCCATTCTCCCTCTCTCTCTCTCTATCTGTCCCTCTCTGTGTGTGGCTTGACATGAAATTGCTTAAGTTGCGGCTGGTTGGTAACTTAATTAAGTCGATTCATGTTAGCTTAAGCGCAGCTTTTACTTTGGCCTGGGAAACTGTGCTCCGCGGTGTCTTTAAAATGAAAAGTGAACGAAGCTCGAGCCTCAGCCGAGCGACAGCATAAACGCCAACAAATTATCAAATGCAAAGAAAACGATACAGAGAAAAAAAAAAATAAAATAAAAATAAAATAACAAACGAGGAAAGAAAAGTCTTCAACTAAAAATAGTAGAGGCTGGTAATTATGCTATTTGCTAGTTGCCTGGGCTCGTTGTGGCTCACATACCTTCGATGTGGTGTCTCTAAGTGCAACTAGAGTGTGGATGAGGTGTGAGTACCTGACTGGATAGTCAGACACAATAGATAACAGCTTAGCTCGATGTGTATCTATCTGCATTAACTAAACGATTGTTTCTCTATTTATCGTACAACGTAATCGTAGTTGTATCTATATATTTGAACTCTCCTCTAGACAAATGATAACTTTAAACTATAATTAATCTATTTATCTACCTACTACAATTCCATATTTTATTCAGATTAACAGTTAAACATATATACTTAGTAACATTATGATGAGTTGTTCTCTCATTATTTCAGCAAAGCACTTAGCCCAAGGCACTCTCTTCTCCTCTGCTCCTCTCCTCCTCTCCTCGTCGACATCTTCCGGTATTCCATGGGTATGACAATTTCTGTCTAAATATAATACCCTCCCCTACAGCAGTGCTGCTGCAATCGCAAGCGGAGCTTGTGTCTCACAAATCATCACCACAACAATTCGAGAGTTAGTTCTCAAGTGAGCGTAGAGCACTCGTAGGGCTCAGCCAGAGTGGGGATAGATTGAACATGGAACATACGAAATGTCAGCAGAGTGATCCAGAAATAGCTGCGAATAGTGTAAAATTTCAAAAATCTGTGCCTGTTGAGTAATTCAAACGAAAATGTCGCCTGGGAAATGTTTGACAAACATTAAAGATCATCTAATGAGCATCATTAGTATGTGGAAATTCAAGGGAGAGCGTTGGAAGCGAATGAAATGAAAATGCGATAGATGTATGTATGTGTATGCTAGTGTATGTGCATACATATACACACATATGTATGTATGTATGTATGCATGTACTTTTATCAACCACAAGCGCGACCTGTGGCTGAGCAGGAGAGATAAGATGTGTTCTCTATGTTCTCGAACAAACCAGCTGTAGTTTTAGGTAGTCTGAGAGTGTGTATAGTGTGTGTATACGTGTGTGTGTGTGTGTGTGTGTGTGTGTGTGTGTGTGTGTGTGGCTACTAATGAAGTGGAAAAGGTTGAGCGTGATCGTGCGAGCTAAAAAGGACAACATCGCCTTGCCTGACTTCTGTCTGCCGTCTGAAGTCGACAACTGCCCATTTTCCAATCCGACAAATTTCATTTTGGTAATTTTTACGATCCCGTCCGTCTGTGCTTGTTGAGCCCAGCCAGCTGGCAAGTATCCCAGACAGACGGACCGACCTCAGATCCCAGATCCCAGACGCCCGTTGCCCGTCGCCCGACGCCAGACGCCAGACCCCAGAGCCAGTTCCAAAATGAGAACAGACAGGCCTCTGCTCTGACTTTGATCGAAAGTGTTGCCTTTGCCTTTGCCTTTGCCTTTGATTTTGAGTGTTTGGAATCAGAGGGGGAATGTTGTGAGGGGGGGGAGAAGGGGGAAAGGAGAATATGTCAATTTGAAAGTCCAATTTTGAATGATGATCAATGCCTGCGGTTTAATCTGTGCGAGAATCAGAATCGAGTTATGTGTGGGCGGGCTTACTGAACTCCAAATGAGCATTTCATGTTGCACTCTCCCATCCTCTCTCTCTCTCTTTCCTCTCTTCTCCTCCTCCGTCTCCTTGTCCCGCTCTCTCGCTGACTTTCTCACTTTGAGCTGCCGCGGGAATACGATCATTGTGTCAGTTTTATGTGCGCCCATTTATGTTTCTCTTTCTGTTTCTGTTTCTGTTAAGTTTATTGTCTCTCGTCTTTGGGTCAGTTAGTTCCCAGTTCAATCCTGACATTTTCATTTGTCCCATGCATTTGGCTTGGCTTACAAAAATGTTGTCGTAATTAAATAAAATTTATAATAATTTCTTATGCACCGTCTGCTTGTGTTTGCTTATGCTCCTCTCTCAGTCGGTTTCCCTTTTCCCTTTTCCCCTTTATTATTTCGGTTTTTGTTTTTATTTTTCTTCTTTTTTTCCCTCTGTGTTTTTTCTGGTTGTAGAAAGAGATTTTTTCTCACACAGCGTCTCGTCTCAGGGGGGCTATTAAATAGCATGTCCAGTGCCCCGTTTGTAGTTCTTATATTATTATTATTATTATTATTATTGTTGTTACAACACACACACACACACACACTTTAGTATTCTGGTATTTTGTGTCATTTTCGTATTGCGTGCGTTAACAGAAACAACAACAACTAAACGCACAATAAACACCTCAGTCTTAGCCATAGTCTTTTGACTCCGTCGCATTCTTCGTCTTCATTTTCATCTCTTTGCCTCTGCCTCTGCCTCTGCCTGTGCCTCAGCCTGTTGCCCCTGCCTCTTTAGCTCTGTGGCAGCTTCCGCCTCAGTTAAAAATAATGACAATTGAAACTTGGACATTCACGTATTCATGAAAGGAAATCCAAAGATTACATGCACTCATTATGCCAACTATTATCTATAACTCGAATGTACAATACGAGTTTCTCAACTCTATGTCACGCATATAAATATACACTTATAAACATATAAATATAAATATATATATGAACACATATATGCTTGCAAAGAAATTACGAATTTATTTGAAAATATTATTATAAGAAAATGTTGTGAGCGTAGTAAGTGAATTAATAACAAGTTGAGCAATTCTAAATTTATAAGAAATTATCTTTCAAATCTTTTACCACGGTAACGTTATTGATTTATTGCTTGTTTAATTTACAGCATACTTATTTATACAAATTGCTAAGAAAATCCATATCAATATAAATTAATATTGTTCATTTGATTTACCTCCGGGAAGGAAGTATTTGCGCATGCAATATTTTTATTGTTAAGGTCTTCTTAGCAACTCGAATCAGTTAAACAATATTTGTAATATATTATACTAATATATAGAAACAATAAAAAAAAATGTCAATTGCTTTTAAATTATAAAACTACTAAATTAAATAAATATGTTTCATGGGAAAGAAGTAAATGTGCATTTTCCGATTTTTCTTTTTCTATACATTTTTTTTTTAGAATTTTAATAAAATTGTCCATTTATTAACACGACTTGGCATGGAATCTGCTAATAGTTGAAGAGTCGAAATGTTTATTTACTCCCATTCTTCGAGCAGAATATCTCTCGGTGTCGTGACAGGGTCAAATTGGCGCTTCTTTTTATAAACTTTGGCTGAGAGTATTTCCCATACGTACTCAGTAGGATTAAGATAATTTTAAATTAAATATGCGTTCATTACTTTACTTACGTTTTTTTAGTTATTAATACATACTTATTTAATATAAAATAAACGTGAACACAGCTCACGCTGCTTATCAATTGCAAACTATACAAATACTTAGTTCCTAAGAAAATCAAATGATAAGAAAATTGTATGATAACGGTACTAAGAATGTGAGCAAAAGGGAATTTCGCATATTTGTTTTAAAATTAGATTCTACTAAAAGACTTTTGCGTACCAAAAATAAAAACATCTTTACTATTATGAGCGAGAAACCCATCTATGCACAACTACTTCTTTCCTGGAGGTAGAGATTGTTGAGAATTTGATATCGCGATATTTAATAAATATTTATTAATATTTGATATACTGAATTGATCTTGAAACTCATAAATAATATTTCTAGAAATGTTGAATGTTATATTCTCCTCCAGTTAAGCGAGAGATAGAGACTCTCTCTTTCTAAGAATCGAGCAGAGAAATAGATCAAAGAGAATTTGAGGAAAGTTAAAAGTAAATGTTGTTTATCACTCAACTCAGTTGTGCTTAATAATTTCATTCTGTTTATATTAATATAAACTATTCTGCAAAAGTTTCTTGGACTCTTTCTTTGAGTTATGCGATTTCTGCGGCACTTTTCAGTTATGATTGTGTTGGGGCCCTTTGGGGGGCAACAGGTAAATCGCTAGGTAAATCGCTGGGCCCGCACAATGGGGTTTCCCAGTCAATTGGCAACCTTGTGCCGCTTGAGAATTGTTACAATGTTGCCGCCTGGGGTGAAGCGGTCGGGAGGCGGCAGGGGAGCTTGGAGGAAGCGATAACACAAATTTGTGCATAATTTGTAGGGCAGGAAAAGTAGCTCAGCGTCAGAGTCGGCGATTTAAATGCAGTGAAGTGATAATAACCTTGGCCAGAGTTGGGCTCGGGAAAGATGTCAGTGGCATGTGGGAAAATGATGAAAGCTGTAGCAGCATCAGCATCAGCATCAGCATCTTCATCTGCCTCTCCTCTGCTCTCTTCATCTCTTCTTCTTCTGCTCCCCACTCTCTCGCCCTGTCGGCCCTAGTCTGGGCTAATTGCTGGCGCGGATTTTGCCATCGCTGGGGTGTCAATTAAATTCACTTAGTAGGTGCAACGATGACGACGACTGTGCCACATGTGCAGCGCAGCTGCCTCTGTCATTGCCTCAAGATCATGCCTCCACTTCTTATGTGTTCTTCTTATTCTTGTTGCTTTTGTTGCCTCTTCTGTTGCTTGTTCTGTCTCTTGTTCTGTTTGCCTTTGCTTCTGGTCTTTGTCAGCTTTTCTCCGCCTCAAAGGTCAGTTGTTGGGGCCAAGGCGGGAACAAGTGCATCAGCGAGAGCAACTGTAACAGCAGCAGCAGCGCAGCAGCAGCAGGAGGCACTTTCATGTGGCATGCCACAAATGCGCCTTATTTCAGTTTAGTTTTGCCACATTATGTTGTTCTTTCGCTGGGAAGCAAAGCTTGCAACAAGCCCCAGCGACAATTTGTAATGCGATTAATCCGCCTGATTAAGTTTGGCTTTATCTAGCTGCGGGCGCATTGCAGCCAAGGCCAACAGCCGATGCAACAGACATTGTACACTGCACAGTGGTCTGAAATGCATTGACAACTGAACGCTTTCCCTTGCTTGTGCATCTTCAGCAGCTGCAATCAAAGCAATTGCATTGTTATTACTTTGATATGTTTCTGTTCTTCACTTTTGTCCCACTGTGCAAGTATGTCGATTTGTAACTAGTTCAAAGGCTGGACAGCTGCTGCTGAGAGTTGCAGCGAGTGCAGCAGCACGCACTCCCTGGCCCTGCCTCCCTGCCTCCCTGCCTCCCTCTACTTCCCTCCGTCAGACGCTGTGATCTGTGTCTGTGAAATGTGCTGCATTTCCGGTAGCTCAAGCAACTCAGACAGAGTCTGAGACTCGGACAGACGCAGACACAGTGCGAGAGACAGAGACAGACTCGACATCGGAGTCGGAGTCGGAGTCGGAGGCAGGAACAGGGTTACTCACACAGGGACTCCAGGGATAGGGAAGAGCAGGGAGGAGGAGGAAGGGAATACAACAATAAAGGCGCGCTGTGCGTGTTTTATGCGTGTGCGTGTGCGGTTCATTCATCTCGAGAGAACCGACAGAGACAGAGACAGAGCAGAGCGAGCGAGCGAGAGAGAGAGAGTCGGAGACAGAGCCCAGTTGGACGTGTCTTTTGGCTTGCAATTGATTTCTTTGAATTTTTCGCTCGTTTGTTTTGTGCACATTTTATATTTATCTAGTTTTGTGTGAAGTCATTTTGTACCTGCCGCTCCTCGATCCTCGTTTCTCGGTTCTCGCTTCTCGTTACTCAGTTCTCAGTTCTCAGTTCTCAGCTCTCAGTTGTCGCTCCCCCGTGGCTTCAAAATATCTTTGTATCACTTGCCACAGACTCCGTGTGTCGCTCTGTCTATGCCTCCGACTTCCTGTGAAGCATCGTTTGCTGCCGCCGATGATGATGATGCCGCCGCTGTCAGATCCTGTGAAAATTACACACACTAAAGTGTAATTAACAAACAGAAATGAGGCTGCCGTTCGGGGATTAGACGTGCCAGCATCTTTAGCATCCTTGGCATCTCTCGCGTACTTGTATCTCTAACTGTATGTATCTCTATGTATCTACGTATTTACGTATCTATGCATCTATGCATCTGTGTATCTGTATCTGTATCTGTATCTGTGGCTGGCATGTCACTCACTCTTTCCCACACGACGGCAACAATCATAATTTGTTATTTGTATAATTTGTGTACGAAGTGAGGAGTCTGGCTCCTTAAGGGAGGGGGCGTGGCACAGATGCGTGCGACCTTGACACGGCAATTAGCGCGTCACACAAGTCCCAGTTTGTTAACGAGTCGCCTTCCCAGGCTGCTCCTACCTGCTTGCCCACTTGGGCCACATATTTATAACCCTTGGTCTCATTATAACAACAAGCCGCGGCAACAACACCATCTGCAACTACAATAATATAATAATAATAATAGCTAGAATAATAACTGCAAAGGCAAATCAAAGCACTTTAAGCCGACACTAAGAGCTCCAGCTTCAGCTCCAGCTTCAACTCTTCGTAATTGTCCAAATGAGCTCGCAAAATCTTTCGTCGAATGCGTTTATTAAAATCGTTTAAAAAATCATTTTCGAAAGCAAAATAAAAGTACAGTCCATTAAAGCAGCTAATGGTGGATAAATACATTTAATTGATTTAAGTATTTCATCATGCAAATACAACAAATAAATGCTAATGAATTAGTTTAAACTTATGAAATTTGAAACAAATAATTCAAATTACATGAGACGGAATATATATTTTAAATAATAATTATTAGATTTTAAATATAATTTAACTCAACTGAGAATACAGCAATACTGATCAGTAGGTAGAAAATATATGGAAGAAAATCAGTCGAGCCTACGCGACTGTATAATACCCTGTACAGTTTTCAAAAATAACATTTTTTTTTTTGATAATTCTTAATTCCCAAAATTGATATAGCAATAATACATTTTTAGCGACTTGCTTGCATTTATTTATTTTCTGATTATATCTGTTAGTTCTTGACAGATCTTGATGAAACTTTCAGAATTTATTCTATATGATAAGTTAGAAGTGCCTTCTTAAGCTAGAAGTGTCTACGCTAAGAAATGTGGCTATAATTAGATTTTCTCGACTTGTTGTGGAAGGGGGTGCAAAGGGAGGGGAGGCGAGGCATCCAAAACTTGAAGTGAACTTGATCTACGAATGGTATACTGGAAGCTTCAGGCCAAATTTGGTGTCTCTAGCTGTTATAGATTGACGTGTTCAGACAGACGGACGGACGGATGGACCGACAAACAGACGGACAAATGGGCGGACGGACGGACGGATGGGCAGACGGACGGACTGACGGACGGACGGACGGACGGATGGAGGAAGACGGACCAACGGGCGGACAGACAGACGAACGGGCGGACGGACAGATATACAGACAGATGGACATACAGACGGACGAACAGACGGACGGACGGACAGACGGACGGACGGACGGACAGGCGGACGGACGGACGGACAGACGGACGGACGGACGGACAGGCGGACGGACGGACGGACAGACGGACGGACGGACGGACAGACGGACGGACAGGCGGACTGACGGACAAACGGACGGATATGGCTCAATCGACTCGGCATTCCATAGTACTAATCATTATTATATATAATTTGTAGGGTCTGTTAAGCTGCTGCACAAACCTAATATATCCCTGTGCAGGGTATAAGAAGCGAAAAAATTAAAAAGTGAATTTAGGTCGCTGATAGCAAGGGAAGTGGCCAAAATGGCAAAATCTCTCAATTTTTTAAGCAATCTGCAAAATAATCAAAGACAAAGCAACATTTTGCGCACAGATTCAAATGCATTACATTGAGTGCATATGTGACGTAAGCCAAAGCTCGACCTCAGATTAAAGAGATTTATGTGGCAACAATTTGAATTGGATCCAGAATTGGAATACTCGTAATTCAATTCGAAATGAATTTTGACCCTTTTTTGGTTTCAATATTGTTAGTACAGCGCACACGGCATTAGGGCCAGGTCATAAATTGCTGACTATAAACAGAGACAGAGAGAGTGAGAGAGAGAGAGAGAGAGAGAGAGATGCTGCTGCAAACCACATAGATATATACAATAAATTAATTTTTGGTGCAATATTTAGTGCGTATATCATTTGATCAAATATTTCACTGGATAATTAAGCGCCAATGCTTTTTGGTCAAGTGATAATTACAGGGCCCAGGACCTGGCCAAAAACCCGAGCGTAATGTTCGCCCGACTCGGCTCGAGTTTTGCTTTGTGTTTTGTTCTAAATTAATTAATGGCTATTTTTGTATCTAATCAGCAACAAATATTGGCAACTAAATGCACATCTTCAGTTCCAATTTATTGATTTTAAGTTTTGTCGGAATAATTTGCGATTCATAGTTTACTTGAAACTATGTAAAGTGCAGTGTAAGAATGCATTTGCACTTTTCCAATTGATTCCCATTTGGTAGATTCATTTGCATTTCGGTTCGTGCTGCACATTCAAATGGCCTTTAGGGAGTGGTTACTGTAATCAGCTCATCAACTTTATGCCTCAGATTGGAATTTTCGTTGTTCAAGCTCGAGTATTTCAATATCCTGTTGATTTGGCTTGGAACTTTAATCTCTTCAGCTTGAATTGCTTGTATTTTTAATAACATAATAGTAAGTAGATATTACGCATAATCAAGGTAATTGAATTACTTAATTTGCAGGCCATCTCTTCTTTAGATTAACAGCAACTCTACCTTTGCTACCTGAGTACAACATATTCAGTTGAAAAAGTCATTTTTTCTCATCCCGACTCTCAGAATTTGGCTTTCCTTAGGACTTTCACTTCGGTTAGACTTCATCTAAGCCTCATTAAATTTCCATAATTGTATGCACTTTGCTTAATATAGATTTCAATACCCTGTTGTGCTAACAGTAACTGTATGGGGTATACACATACAGAGCAGAATTCAATGCTAAATTGTTTCTTTATAGTCTCAATGAAACGTTATTTTATATGCTTGTAATGCGTCTAATATTACCACTGTTTGATAAAGTACAGGGTATGGGCTAGTCAAACACATTTGCCCACAAGTATTCAAGGGACTAGTCAAGCGATCATTTTCGGGGCAACATTCAATCAGTTTCGCATTACTCTGGCGGCGATTCGGTTACTGTTACCTGTCGCCATCGTCGCCGTCGTCGTCGTCGTCGTCGTCACGTGCGCTGCAATTAGCTGGCGGTCGGACAGACTGTGCTGAGGACCTGCTCGGTGGCAGAGGGTTGGTGAGGGACAGGGAGAGGGAGTGGGAGGGGGAGAGAGTGCGCGACAGACAACCATTTGCAATGCTTCAATGGGCAGCCCGTCAAGTGCAAGGGTCGTAGTTGCTGTTGTCGTTGTTGTTTTGCATAACTTGTGCTTATCACACCAGACACACACACACACACACACACACACACACACACACACACACACACCCACACATTGGCAGCACAGCAAGGAACATAAAAGGTTCGAAGTGATTGCGACGACAACTTTCGCTTTGCGCTGACTCAGTGAGTCAGTCGATGGAATGGGACGTCGGTTTCCTTCCACATCCCGTAGATATATCAGTATTCGGTATTCGGTATTTGGCATTTGGTATTTGGTCTTTGGTATTTGGTATTCCGTGTACCATATTAGGTATTCGGGGTGCATTGTCGGTTAGTCGCGTGCCCGACGCAGGTGCACTGATTACGCGCGCCCGGCTGACTCATATAGCCACCCCGCTCTCTGGCTGAGCCAGAGTGAGAATTCCCGGCCAGAAGTCATTCCCTGTTCCTGTCCCTCTCCCTGTCGCACTGCACTGAGTCCCGGTTTCAGTCCGGGGCATTTGTCAACGTCACGTCACGGCGTGGGCGGCTCTTGCCTCTTGCCTCTCTCCACTCTCCACTCTCCGCTCTCCACTCTAGACTCGACTGCGTTTCTAAGGATTTCTTTTCTTTTCTATTCCATTTTTGCCCCTGCCTCCCACCCTCTCTCTCTCTCTCCCTGCCACAAATTGAGTATCGCTCTGTGTTTGTTTTGTGTTGCGCTTGCTGCCTTTTTCTGCATCATTCGCTTCCGGTGGCCGCCGCCATCGTCGTCGTCGTTGTCAACGTGACTCACTTATGACCCAGCCGACGGCTTCAGAAATGGGGGAAACCCTTTTACGTTTTTCCACTTTTGACTATTTTTAGTTGAGCCAAATGGAGAGCGGCGCTGGAGGAGCTGAGGTCGTCGCTTGCTGCTCTATAATGCCAAATGCTAATTGGCCACGCCCATCCTAGAAACACCAATCCCCCCTCCCCCATCCCCATCCCCTCTACTGCTGCCTTTACCTTTAACCAACTGCGGTGCTCAGCAGCAGTCTGGGCCGTCAGACACTCGAAAGTTCGAGCACATGTCACATGGGTTGTTGGCCCAACCACACACACAGTCAGTGCAAATGACACTGCACAACCAAATATGCGACTCTATTAGCAAGTGTGCATCTTAAAAGTGCCTAATTTACTTAAAATATGCGTATACATATAAATATATATATATATATATATATATATATATATATATCATCTTTCTTCTAGTTTCTCTCTTTAGTTTTTAATTTATAATACGATCATTTTAACGATATTTTTGTATATAAACTTTAGTTATTGCTAATAACTTAGTGTAGTTTTATAGAGAAGAAAGTTAATGGCTAAGAATTATATATAAATAAATGATTAGATTATATAAATAGATGCAGATGAAAGTTTTATGTAGACTTGAAATCAGTTTAAATTTCGGCACAATTTGTTCAAGAAAATGCACAATTCATCTGAAAATTATAAACAACTTCCTTCCTATGAAATATGAATGCTTAATGTTATATTTATAGTTAGATGAAATGTTTAAGTTATAGTTTCCAAGTTTGCAATAGCTATCTTTTGATGTTGCCCAAAATATTTGCTAAGAAATATTATAAAACAAATATGTAAATTAAATAAATCTCAGAAGAGAACATAGGTAAAAACTAATAATAAATAATAAAATAATAATAATTATTACTTCGTTAAAGTATTTGTTACTTTGTCAAATGTTGATTTAACAAATAAGTTTTAATGCAGGATTATAAATTAATCGATTATCTATAGAAAAGCATTTAAAATTAAGCAACATTTTGTTTGTAGTTTAATATTATTATTAAAGTCTAAACATACTCAAATATTTGCGACTTACTATTAATATAAATGTAATTATAAGTATTAAATTATGCAAAATATATTAAATATATTCAGTTGATAAATCGATAGCTAATATCGATAAATACGTGTCTGAATATTGAATAGTTAGACTTGTGTTGAAGAGTGTAATCAGCGAAGCTTGAAGAAAAGAAAAGTCAGGCTACAGGATGCGGAGGGTAGGCATGGCTGGCAGGAGGTTGATAGGAGCAAGCCAGGAGGATGCCGGGAGGATGCTGCAAGGATGTGGCTGCCACTGCCACTGCTGCTGCTGCTGTTGCTGTTGCCTGTACTCAGAAAATGCAAAGCACGCTTGATTTAGCGTCATTAAAGGGAATTGCGCTAGACAGGCTGTCGGCTGTCGTCTGTCGTCTGTGGGCGGTCGGTCACGCCCCCAGTATCTGTGTACACACACAGAGAGAGAGAGAGAGAGAGAGAGAGACACATATTTGCCTGGCGGTGGCATTTTAATTGGCAGCCAGGATGACGACAACAACGACAACAACAACAACAACAACAACAACAACAACGACAACAACGACAGCGACGTCAGCATTCTATTTGGGCCAAAGACGGAAGCATATCCTTGTGGCATGGCACTCATAATAGGCGCATGCCGTTGCATGTCCTGTTGGCAGGATCTAGCTGAACCTGTGGCGTAGTACGGGCGTAGTATTTACCGCAGGCACTGCACTGGCTCCACTGAATGAATGAAATGTGAGTTCATTCATAAAATAAATCACAGCAGCCACAAGAGGAATGATGTAAGTTCCAAGTGCGGAGCGAGAGCGTGAGAGAAACAGAGAAACATAGAGCGAGAGAGAGAGAGAGATATATATATATATAGAAAGAGAGATGCTGAGATAAGTTCTCAATGAAATGGATTAGTCAGCACAAGGGGTGCAACAGCCACAGCAGCAGGAGCAGGAGCAGGAGCAGGAGCACAAAGGCCCAGCCAAGCAGGAAGTTGTTGTTGGCGTCAAGCAGGACTCAGGACTCAGGACACAGGACTCGGGATTCAGGACTCATTAGCGTTGGCTGGCCAAGGTGCTAGACGAAGTTGTCACTCACTCTGAAGCTGCTGTGCCTCATGTTGTTCCTTCTTGGGGTAACTGAGGGTGTGTGCTTGGCGCTTTGTTTGTCTGCTTCATCTACGACAACAGCAACAGCAACAGCAACAGCAGTAGCAGCATCAGCAGCATCAGCAGCAGCAACAGCAACAACAAGAACAACAAATTCATTCTATTTGCCAGCATTTGTATGCAGAGATGTGAAAGAAAGGAAAAAAATGTTGTACACTCTATTGACAGTTCACTGCACGACACTTGACTGTTTGAGTTGGCATTCAAAACAACACCAAACACATACATGTACAAACGAACACACACACCCACACACACACTCATACACACACACACACACACAGCTGCCGAGAGCAACACTTTTAAGCAAACAAAAAACACAAACACAAACACAAACATTGCTCCAGCGGACAGCGTACTTTCTTCAGCCGCAGCAAGAATCAAGCAGCTTGTGGGCTCGGTGACGGGGAGGTGAGGGATGTGGGTACAATGGGGTTTGTGTTGCAGTTGCAGTTGCAGTTGCAAGCAGCAGAGCAGCAAAGCAGCCAGCGACACGTCGCTTTCAACAATGCAAGTTAATTAAAGCGCAATTAAACATAGTCCAAGCCAAGCAACGAGCTCAGCTGTAAATGTGTGCACTGCGCGAAAAAACAGTGCTAGAACATTGCAGGCCTCAACGATAAATGAATTTGCAATTAATTAATGAATTAATATTCAAAATCATTTAAAACCAAAAGCATATTTCCCAAAATTGCATTTCACTTTTAGAAATTGTAAAATATTTCAATTATAAATTAATTAGTTACACTGCAATAAAGTAGGAGTAAGAAATAATATTGTAGTATTTTCAGATCTAAAATAATAAATTTTAAATGTTTTCTAAGTTAGAAATTGATTGCAACTTGTAGTGTAGCAATCACATATTTCACATGTCCAGTTGGACAATGCATTCAGATTAGGGGGAGTGTGTGCAGTGGTGCCTGGGAGGGAGTGGAGGGTGGGGTTACTCAACTGATGAGCTTGTTATTTCATACGTCAAATGCGCACATGTCCAAGATACTGATCTTAATGCAGTCAAAAGGCCATTGAAGTGTTTGCCAGCCCCAAGCGCCATCGATGCAAAGTCAAAATAGATTAACTATACATATATATATATATAAATATATATATATATAAATATATATATATATATATATATATATACATAAATATATACATAAATATATAGATTATACAAAGGATGTTATACTGCTCAATAAACTGAGGAATACAACTGCAAAATTTAAGATTTTAAACCATATATAAAATGCGTTCTTTAAATATTTATGTTTGTATTAAAAATACTTATACTGAAAATAATTAGCAAATTAATTTTGACAAGATAATGCTAATGCTGATGATAATAATAATGCGAATGCTAATGATGATGACTAGGGTGATAATAATGATTATATCAATGCCATACTAATGCCAATTCTAACGCTAAGCCTAATGCTAATGTTAATACTAATGCTAATAGTAGTAATGACAATAATGGTAAAGCATATGCTAAAGCTAATGCAAATGTTAATGATAAAAATTATATTGTCATTGATAGTGTTATTGCTAATGCTAATGATTTTTCTAATACAAATATTAATGCTAATAGTAATGCTATTGATATTGATAATGTAATGATACTAATAAATGTGCTAATGATATTGTCATTGATCGTGCTATTTCTAAAATATATGCTATTTCTAATACTTATGCTAATGCTAATATTAATGCTAATGTTAATGCTAATGTTAATGCTAATGTTAATGTTAATGCTAATGTTAATGTTAATGCTAATATTAATGGCAATGCTAATGCTAATAGTTAATGCTAATGCTAATGCTATTGATGTTGCTGATAATAATGATAATGATAATATTAATGATAACATTAATTAATAGAATGGTGATAATAATAATGTCATGCCAATGCTAATGCTAATACTAATGCTAATTTCAATGTGATTTCCAATGCTAATTCTCATTCTTCTGCTAATGCTAATGATGTTACTAAGGCTAACGCTAATGTTATTGATAATGCTACTATAATTGTGCTGAAGAATTTAATAATGTTATTAATAATATTAGTAATGCTAATGTACTATTAGTAACGCTATGATACGAATATAAGGATATAATTTTATTTCTAGAAAATACTTTAGACTTTTCTCATTCATTCTCAGTTGCAACATTTAATATTTGAGTCGTATTCCTGGAGTCTCTGGGCGATTAGTCTTGATCACTTTTTCGCACCTGGCTTAAAGGAATTTATGGGTCGTACTCGTTCCTGATCGAGTTGCGAGTGAGATTAGCATATTAAGAGAAGTATCTGTTCTCTCTGTCCGATTGCCTGGGCATCTGGAGTCAAACATTAGCTGCAATTTATCAAATGGCTAAGATGGCTGGGATGGCTGGACAGGGCCGGCGTGCCGCAGATTGTTGGCCACGTTTTCAGCTGGCAACCAAAGACAAGTTCAAGCTGCTGACCACAGCATTTGACCAGCAGAGCAGAGGCCCAAGAGGGAGTTGGCCAAGTTCTGCATAGTCGGGCGATAGTTTCGTGCAAAACTTTTCAGCTGCTTGTAATTATTTATAGCACCTCGAAGAGGAGAGCTCTTAGCCTCAGTTTTACCCCTCTCAATCTCTCTCTCTCGCTCACTCTGTCTCTCTCTCTCTCTCTCTCGCACTCTCTTCTCTTCGGTCTACATTCTATAATTGTTAAGAGTTGCTTTGATTTTGTTGGCAACGAAAAATTTCATGTAAATGTGGCAAGACCAATGTTGTGCATTCTGCGGCAGCAGCATCAGGGTCAGAAGGGCAAATGGGTGGAAAGAGGGTAAATGCTGAAGCTGGTCAGCCAAAAACAAAGGCTCAAAGTTTTCTACAAAACTTTGTGCAACAATGAAAATAGCCAGAATGCGAAACAAACACACAAATAAAAGCAGGAGCAAGAGCAAGAGCAAGAACAAGAAAAACAAAACGCAGCCGGAAATAAATTCTAATCTTTTCGGAAGTCGCTTCCCCAAAGTTTACTAAATACTCATGGAGAAGGTGTTCAGTGGGTAGCGTGGGTAGTGAGGGGAGTGGGGGATACTGGCAGGTGCATGCGTCATCGTTGAAAGGTTAAAGTATGCGCCGCAAAGTTGTAAATAATTTCGGGTTTGGCTGCTCAAAAAGTTGCCCAGCAACCTGAGCAAATATCAAACGTGCATCGAAGATGTGGAAAAACTGCAAAACGGCTTTTCGCTTGGTTGTTGTTGTTGTTGTTCCTGCTGCTGTTGTTGTTGTTGTTATTTTGGGAGTGGAAGCAGCCATGCCACATGCCACGCCCCCATCTCCCTCAGCCACTGTGGCAATTAGTGGCTTTGACTTGTGTCTGTGTCTCCATGTCTCTATGTATCTGTGTATCTGTGCCTGTAGCTGTAGCTGTATCTATAGCTGTATCTGTATCTGTATCTGTATCTGTAGCTGTATCTGTATCTGCGTCTGCTTCTGTGCCTGTAGCTGTATCTATAGCTGTATCTGTAGCTGTAACTGTAGCTGTTGCTGTAGCTGTGCCTTGACAGGAGGTGCACAAAAATTAGTGGGCCAAACGCTGGAAAACAAAACCAAGCCGAAATGGAAGCGAAGCCTCAGACCGCAGAACAGAAATTGAGGTTGGGTCTGTCGGTCTCTGGCCAAGTGGATTTTTGGACGCGTTTGCAGTCGCTGTTGCAGTTACATTGCAGTTTTTGGCCGTAAACCAGTTTTGGCGCCAAAAGCCGACAAACTTTCAATTTCGAAACGTCGCGTCGCCGCAGCCACCGAGCAAAAAGGTTAAATGTGACTCCACCAGGCGACCATCAGCAACAACAACAACAACAGCAACAACAACAGCAACCACAACAACAACAGCAACCACAACAACAACATGGATATGCAATACAATTCAACTGCAGCTCGAGCTATATTATAGACAATGGGCAAGGCATATACCAGCTAAAAGCTACTGCCAAACTGGGCGAAAAATGGGGGAGGGGAAGGGAGGGGTATGCACGGGGGTTTGGCAGGCCTGACAAGCCACTGATAAGCCCGCGTGTGCGAAAATTCGAAATAGGTTTTTGGGTTTGGCTTTTTTGGGTTGCGTTTTCGGTTTCAGTTGCCTCTCATGTCCTCCCCCCTCCCTTTTTCTCTCTCTTACTGTTTACGGTCTTCTGATAAAATTTTCATTTTTTTTTATATTTTTGCATAAGCATAACAAATGATGTAAGCGTAAGACACAAGACAGGCAGCTACCAAGAGATAAGACTCTGGTTTGTGCACTCGAAGAGCAGCGTCAAGGTGTAAGACAAATTGTTCGCACAACCAATTGGTGTGCCAGATACCATAACGGAATAATGTAGTTACCAGAAAAAAGGGAATAGAATATATATTTATTCAATTGGTAGTATTTTGAAATCAAAAACATATTTGCTTGATAATAATAATTAGACTCCAAGTCAGAGAGCAAAAGCTGACAAAATAAGAAATTCACTAAAATAGTTGATAAAGTATGTTGAGCAAATTTGAGCTGTCAGTTTATTAGTTTAATTTATATAACATATTATAACATAATAAGATTTTATATATTTAAGCAATGTATGTGTATTTACCAAGTGAGTTCGCATAGCAAATTCTGAGAGTTATATCTGGTTAGATTTACAGATTTTGTTTATAAATAATAAAATTAGTAGAACTAAGAACTTTAAAATAGTCTAAAATGTTAATAAAATAACAAAAATCAGCAACGAAAAGAGAGCAACATTTGTTCTGTGACATAAAGTTGCTTAAATACAAAAGAAAATCGTTGAAGAATTCACTTGTTACTTACGATTGCGAGGCGTTTAAAAACGCGCGGGAAACGCGCGCGTGCGCAGCTGCCGCTAACTGGGCGACAATTTGTTATGTTACCAATTGTGTGAGGTGGCCACAAAAGAAACAAATAAAAAAGAAACAAACAAGCGAACGCTTGAAATTAGTCAACGTTCGAATTTGGCAAACAGATCGTAAATCATTTGCAATAGTCGCTCCACACACACATACACACACAGAGACGCACACACATAGTCTGTGGATGCAAATGGTCTGTGATTTGTGCCTCGAACCCGTAACCCAAGACAAAGCCCGATACCCAGAGTTAGAGCCTCCTCCCCCTCTCAGGCGAAACTGCGAGAGGCGTCGAAGCGTCATCATCATTTTGGTTTCTCGATGCTGTTGCCTGCTTCTTCTTCTTCTTCGTCTTTGTCTTCTTCTTGTGTTTTCTCTATTTTTCTTGTGATAATCAAAAAGAAGACACATATTTTATGGCCACGCCAAGCTGATGATAATTTGTGTTGCTGTTGCTGTTGCTGTTGTTGTTGCTGTGAATTATTTAAAGCTCATATTTAACACGTATTTTATATGGGACTTTAAGATGACTTTAAGATATATTTTAGTGTACCATTTAAAGTAGCACAGCAATTTGTTACAGCCCTACTTGAGTGTGTGTGCGAGTGTGTGTGTGTTTGTTTGTTTACGATATGTGGGAATCTTTAGGTATGCCAAGGTGTTGCACACACACACTTTAAAAACACACACACACTCACACACACAAGCAAAGATAGCCAAGTGCACGGCATTGTTTGCCTGATTTTCAAGGAGGAGCTGAAGCTGCAGTTAGAGCTGGAGCTGCCTTTGAATATTGTTTTCATTCCTTGAATCAAATTTAATCTGGATAAGCGAAGGAAGTCTGGCATTGCATTGCAACTTTAAGAAATTTAAACATATTGTGGCTAAATAAATGTATGTAATTCAATTCAATGCATTATCTGCAGCTTGAGATACATTTGTATCTCATGGCGAGTGCTGCAGTTTGTGAACACCACAACAGTCTCGAATATATATTGTCGTCTCTCACAGAGCGTATTTATTTAATCACAATTACATATTGCTGCTCAGGTAGGCATTGCGCTCGTGTATCTGACAGATACAGGTTACTCTGATGATTTATTACTTCTTACATTTAAGTATTATCTACTTGGAATCTTTACTTTGTCTCTTATGAGTCTCTTTGAGTCTAATAAGTACTTATGCATTTGCATCCCAAGGCGAATTAAAGCTTTGTAATTTCACTCATAGTTACTTGCAAGTGATGCAAGTATCTCTAAGATATATATCTGTAAAACAAGTTGGTTCTTCCAACCTTCGAATTTATTTGTTCCAAGTTATATACAATTTTATGTATTTCTGTTAATCGGCTAATCACATAAGAGTCTGTTTTTCAAACTCTGTCGCTGACAAATGCTTTTGCTAGTCTTTAAGATACCTGAGTAACTCATCGAAGCTTAACTTTACTTGTTATTGTATAAATGTATCCCTGAGATACATTCTCGCAGATATCCTAAGCGTCATATCATCATATCTGTTTCTGTAGATCATCAGTTATGTCTCAGCGCCTCCCTTCCCCACCGTCAACATGCATTTGATTGAGTCTGAACATCATCTATTCTAGGTATGTCGCATCGCGTTTATAATTTGCGCTTCTTTAATTACATCAAAGTCCTTAAGTATTTACTTTGCTTTATCTGCTAAACTGTGCGAACATTTTTCCCCTTTCCCCCTTGCTCCCTTCCACCCGTTCGTCCGTTCGCTTGTTTGCTCGTTGTCTGTCCACTTTTCCAACAATTGAATAACTTGAACTCGTTTTGTACTGTTTGACTTAGAGTTCGGTTCTGTTGGCCGCACCTTTGGCCAGCCATCAACTTTATAAGCGCGCTGCCTGAAACTAAACCCGCTTAAGCCCCGCTATCAGCTAGAGCCCGTCGCTTACCGCTGAACCGCTGGAGAGACCTTGGGAAGCTGCAGTTTTTATTTGAGTGGCAGTTGCAGTTGCTGTTGCTGTTGCAGTTGCAGCATCGCAAAGGAAGTGCACAATTAATCTAGAGCTTAATTAGAATGCAAGTGAAGTGTCTGGACTGAAAGACAGCAGGACCTGTCTTTGCCCTCAAACTTCCGACTTGGCCAAAAACTTTACTTTTGTCTTCATCAGACTCCGCTTCAACTTCAACTTCAACGCCAACTTCAACTTCAACTTGCGCGGCTCTTCGTCCTCGCTCTTCTACCCCCTCAACTTGGCAACAACTTAACTTGCCTTGGCACTTGTAAAATGAGTGTAAGTGGCGACAAGTGTACAACATTTTGTTGCACATCAACGAAACGCAAATCAAATAGTGTTTGGTCAACAACACTGACAACAACAGCAACAACAACAACAGCAACAACAATAGCAACAATAACTTTAACAGCTGCAACAACAGTTGAAGCAATGACGTTGAAAGCAAACCAAATATTAAGTTTTCTAAACAGCTCAACGCGCGATACTCCTTAATCAATGCCTGCAAAGGGGTATCTATTGTGCGAGAGGATGAGCCAAAAGTATTCCACTTACACACAGGGTATCGCCACGTCGAGCACAAGTGCTGACTCCGGCAATCACTTGTAGCAATTGCTGTAATAAGATCAACAGTTGCTCTGATGCGTGTCTGGCAAATGAAGTTGCGAATGCAAATTGTGCGATTATGCGAACAACGAACAACGAATAAGCAACAACAACAACGAATAAGCAACAACAAACAATAACAGCGAACAACAGTAATAATACTGCAAATAGTGGAAATAAAAACAAAATTAAGATTCACATAATTATTTCTATTACACTGGGGCTGCTTGTCTAAGTTTTGGTTCGGTTTAGTTTTCAGTTTATTTAGCTGTGGCAAGTCGAGCTGGAGTCTGGAAAGCCCTGCGAGGGGGCAGGCGGCGTAGACGGCCCTCAGTGAGAGAAAGTGAAAGTGCAAAGCGGCAAGGGGGCAAGGGGGCAAGGGGGAAATTTATAACGTGAAGTAACAATAAAGCTGTTTCACAAATATTGTCAGAGAATAGAACCAATGAGGAGAAAAAAGCGTATAAATAGAGACAGCCTAAGCAAGCCTATGGTAGCTCTAATAAAGCTAATCAACAGTAGTTGACATGCAACTCAGAACGCACAATTATCGCAGCACTTGAAACATTATTAACCATAGATAAAGCTGCAATTATGATGATAAGGACAATGATGAGGAAATTGGGCAGAAAGAATGATCGCTATTTCTATCTATTTTCTAATCAATCAATCAATCAATTTAAAGGGGAAATAGGAAATAGATGAGAAATAGGTTTAACCTGAAAGTAGAGCTAATCAAATTGGTATTTTTCTATTATTTAAATTTAATATTTATTTTGCAATAATTTTTAAGCGTTCAGCTGCTCATTTAAAATACATTGGATTTATTATTATTAATTTATTTTATATTTGTTTCATTATTATAATATAATATAATAATAAAATAATAATAATAATAAAATATAATTATTTATTTATTTCATTAATTTAAAATACATTTCTTTAATTTTTTATTTATATATATATTTATTTATTTATTAATTAATTAATTTATGTATTAATTTTATATTTATTTCCTTATTCATTTTATATTTATTTATTTAATTATTGATTTTTTATTTACTTTCTTATTAGCTTATTTACTAATTTACTTATTTATATATTTATTATTTATTTATTTATTTATTTATTTATTTATTTATTTATTTATTTATTTATTTATTTATTTATTTATTTATTTATTTATTTATTTATTTATTTATTTATTTATTTATTTATTTATTTATTTATTTATTTATTTATTTATTTATTTATTTATTTATTTATTTATTTATTTATTTATTTATTTATTTATTTATTTATTTATTTATTTATTTATTTATTTATTTATTTATTTATTTATTTATTTATTTATTTATTTATTTAATTACTAGTAATAGCAGTCGACCCAAATATTAAAAACAAATTCTTGGAAATATAAAATTAAAAGTAGTTACAAAAATAATTAATTAAATTAAATGAAATTTTTAAGATCTAAAATATGAGTTTAAATCTGGGGAAAGAAGCATTGACTGATCCAACATTTGTCGTGTGAATTGGGGAAAACCCAAAAAAAACCCAATCAGATCAGAAAGTATTAGTTTATACTAGCCTAAGAGTTAAGAATGATAAGCTTGATAATCGGGAGAGAGGACTCAAAGTAGAATACACGAAACAGTCCATTATAATGAGCACAGAGCACATGAAAAGGTTCATGCAAAGTGTAGTTAGTTGTAATAATATTTTATTTATAATAATAACTTAATTCACTTCCTGTAGAACGACTTTGCTTGCAGCATCGAAGTTAGTGTTGTATTACTTTTAATAAAATAACGAACAAACATGTTTCATTTAACTTCTACTCAACCTTTTTCTCTTAATTGAATGTATTACTTTAATTGAAACTTCAATCTAGATAAGAAGTTGAGATATCTATACAGATTGCATAAGCTACTTCCAAACTGAACTGAAGCTGAAAGCAGCAGGAGCTGTTAGTCCAAGTGAAGCTTTAATCACCTTTAGCAGAAACAGAAAATCGAAAATAAAAGCAAATTTAAAGTAATAATAATAATAATGATAGTTTTGTTTTATAGAAACCCTCATTCCCTCTCTGATTGGCTTCTGCTGAGATAGTTTTTTCAGATTTGCAAGCAGCTCAAAGGCATTTGACGTGTGCAACCATGTTTGGAGTCAGCTGGACATAAATCAGAGATGCTCGCTGTGAGATACGGCTCACTTTCACGATATTGACGCCTTCGGCTTGGCGTGGCACACAAATCACAGCGACAAATCAGAGACGCACAAAAATGCCATTCGATTGCAATGAATTAATTGATTTTCGTTATCAAATTGCTTGAAGATTATTTATGACGATTTTCAATACCAAAAATGCCAAAAACGACAACAACAAAAAAGTGAACAAAGCAACTCAATGACAGACATTTGACCAAAAACGGCAGCAAATACGAATTATACGAATTTCGGAGGCGCCTACAACGCTTCAAACTCACAACTCACAGCTGAAAATCCAAAACAAAAAATAAAAGACAATGGAGACTTAAAAAAAAGTGCAGTTGAATGTTTTCTGTTTTGTTTGCCATAAAAATCAGGTAGTAAACAAGCAGAAACAACAACAAAATTCAAATTAAATGCGCAAAAGAATATATAAAAATCATATTAAAAAAAAAAATCAAAGTAAGAAGACGAAGACGAAGAAAAAAGAATGAAATAAACGAAATAAAGACAGAGATATGAAAACGGCAGACGTAGACTTGATTAAAGTTGAAGCTGGCGACACAATAAAATGTGCTTATAATTTTGTATTCATATTAAGCAGTTTGAACAGTTTGAACATTGAAAAGACCAACAACGCCACGAATAACCGCAAATAGTGGACGCCAGGTTTCAAAATGTTGGCCAACAGCAGGCAGAATAAGCATACTCTGGCTGCGAATAGCACTGAACTGCGAATACCCTAGTAAGTTGGTCAGAAGAGAGGGGTATGCTGTTGTTGTTGTTCTTACACTTTAACCTCTCTATAAAGTCAGTTTAACTCTCTTCTAGTTTGACTCAATTGCAAGTTTCGATTTGCGGCACTGTCCACCTGCTCTTCAGGTGCTGCCAACTCGCTGCGATTCACAAGCATCGTTAACACGTTAACCTTAACAGGTAGAGGAGCAAGCGTTATCCCTTTAGCTCGATTCCCTAAGCTAACAATAACAAATGTGGAATCGCAACTGGAAATGGAATTGGAAATGGAAGACACGAACTGAATGATATTGTTATTGGATCCATCTGTGATTTGTACTCGTCTAGAGCATTATTTTATATAGAGAAACTCGTTTCGAATCGAATTTGAGCTGTGCGTTTGCTCGTTTTATGTTTTTGTTATTGTTATTAGCATTTTTCTCTGTCATTTGCTGTTGTTTTGCGTTGTTGCTGTTGCTGTCGTTGTTGTTGTTGCTGTCGTTGTTGTTGCTGTTGTTGTTATTATTGCAATAAAATAAAAACAAATCCAAAGTTATAGCCAAGAGTTGTGGGGCAGGTTTTTATCTCGACGTCGCGACGTCGTTGAAGACGCAACGCCCACGCGACCAACATTTTTTCATGTCTCGTGTATTTGTTGGCTGCTGGCGTTGCGCATACGCCGCGTGGTCCATGGCACGGCACAACCAAGCACAGCACAGCACAGCGTCGCCTTTTGATTTGGTTGCCCGATTTCAAATCATAAAGACGCACAAAACCCGTTGCTCGCACACACACACACACAGGCACACACACACCAGCAATAATACAAACAAGAAATATATTCAAAGTGTTACATGACAATTCGTGCAGGTGTCATTGAGACTTGCGAATGATTTGGCGCCAGTTTATGGCATTAAATGACAATCAAACAGCACGCACAACAACAGCAACAAGAATAATAACAACAACAACTACAATAGCTTAAGCAATCCTACAAGTTTGTATCTTACTTGGAATTATGCTGTGGAAAATCTTGGCAATTTGTCAATACATAAAAAAACAATACACAAATAGCAAATGAATTTGAAAGTGAAAAGCATTTGAAGTATTTTCCCCAAAGCTGTGAGATTGCATTTGTTAAGTGCGTGGACAAAGCAACACATTGGGAAAGCCAATCCACTGACAACTAGCTTGTGACACTTTGCCTTAAATACTAAACAACTATCGTTCGAGCTACCCTCGAGCGTTTAAAGCAATTGTTTTATAATAATCATATTAAGAGCGATCATGTTCTCTATTCATTTGTGGCAAAGACATTTGAAAGTGTTTCATAAACTGTGCTGCATAATGCAAACGAAAAGTGTTTGGTAAACAACAGATTTCTACACTTTTTCCCTTCATAAGCATAAATAGAATGAAATTGAAGATTAGCTTTAAAAAGGAAAAATGTATAACTCAGTAAAGTCAGTTTGATAAAAGTTAGTGATAGTCGTCGTCTTTGACTTTGCTCATCATCAAATGCTTTGGAGCCTTGAGATGTATTCAATTTGATGTTGTTGGGCAATTTGTTAGTTCTTTCGTTGGCTTTGCGCTTTCAGGTCAAACTTTGGCACATCGTAAATTATATTCAGTGGAAGTAACAGAAACAGCAACAGCAACAACAACAGCAACAACAACTGCAGTGAAACTTGGCGCCTCAAACAAAAACTCGTAAATTTTCATAATTGCATTGGTGGGGCACGTGGGGCACGAAGCGCATAGCGAGGGGCAAGGGGCAAAGAGGGGACATAGGATGGGACATGGACAGACACGATGCGCACATCTCGCAATGGATATCGCTTTAAGGGTCGCCGCCGGATTACACTAAACACATTTCCGCCACAGCCCGGGCCAACGTGTCGTATGAGTAATGTCTCGGTGCAAAACTTGCGCCGGATGTGTAATCATTTTATCATATTACCCGTACCCGGGGTCGTCAGACCCTACTGCCTCTATACGCTGGGCCAAGCTCTCTGCTCGCTGCTCGCTGCTGGCCAGTTGGGCAGGGCCAGTTGCTGGCGCTTGTCACGGGGGTTGGGCGGCAACCAGGGGGATGAAGCTGAGGGACAGATGTGCGGAGGGGGCCACGTTTCGCTCGTTAAGTTCGTCATCATCGTCAGCGTCGTCAACAGCAGCAGCAGCGGCAGCAGCAGCAGCGGCAGCAACAGTGTCGGCGTCGTCGCAAATTCAATTAAATTAAATACATGGCAACAGCAAGAGTGTGTGCATGTGGGCAAGGGGTGCGGGGCTGGGCAATGTGAAAATTTTCGCACAACAACTAACAGCAGAGAGCCCACTTGTCTTGGGTCTTGCATTTAAATTTCCGCTGAATTGCCGCTGCCTGCCTGATGCCTGCTTATAAATCTTAATTAATTAAAGTACACACAACAATGAGCAAAAAAGCAAAAACAAAAACAAAAACAAAATAAATAAAACATGAACTTGACTGAAGTGTGAATACTCTCAATTATTTAGTAAATAATTTGTGCATAAAGATCTAAAGCCAACTTCAACTGCCACCAAATTTGGTAGCTCTAGCTCTTATAGTCTCTGAGATCTAGGTGTTCAATCGGACGGACAGACAGGCAGACAGACGGACGGACAGATGTCCATCATATCGACTCCGCTGCTGATGCTGATCAAGAATATATATACTTTATAGGGTCTGCCACGCCTCCTTCTGCCTGTTACGCACATTTCGCTTACGTCAAACCTAGTAGACTATGTACTTTTAAGACAGAGTCTTAGAATATATAATGATATCAAGTTGATTTCCTTAAGATTGTTTAACCAACTGACTGATACAAGCAAGAGACTCAATCAGTTTGCAGGGTGTTCAAAACAATGCCCGTACGTCGAGCTGGACCTGAACCCTCTCTGGCGACTATTCCCGTTTGCACACAACAACACACAACAACACACAACAATGCGGAGTTCTTTCTCTGTCTGCTTCTGTCAACAGCAACGCGTGAACCGCGACATTTGTGCGACAACCACGTTGTCATCTTCATCATCTCCAGCGACAGCTACAGCTCCATCTCGAGCTACAGCTTTGTCTGTTGTTGTTTCAGCCATCGGCTGATCATCAAACGGCTGAAGAACAGTTAGCAGCATTTCTTTTGGCCCTGACTTTCAGCTAAGCTCACAGCTCACAGCTCACCCGTCTGTTGCCTCTAATCGAAATGATTTCTCTTAATTCATCTTAATTAGAAGCGCTCAACGGATGGCAAAAGGCAAAAGGCAGAAGGCAGAAGGCAAAGTTTGCTGACCGTTTGCTGCTGCTGCTGCTGCTGCTCAAAAGAGTAAATACGAATATAAATAAAAAATGAAATTATTTAAGAGCGTATCATTCGCCTGGCTATTTATTTTAATTTTAATTTGCGCTTTTTACGCTTTCATAACACAGCAACTGCCGTTAGTTTTGTTAGTCTTCACAACTTTGTCTTCTCCGCAAATTCTCAAGAAAGATGAAAGATGAAGCAACTTGAACAGCAGCAGCACCTCCCACTCCATCCCTGCTCTCCCACTCCAGTGTAGCCAATCTAAACGCACTTAAACAAACCGGAAAATAACTTTAATTTCTTGCTTAATCTAATCTAATAAACAAGCTTGATTGAGACGTTCCATTTAAGAGTCTTTCCCGAAACATTTGCAACTGCGGAGCTACGTTGAGTATTCTAATTAAGACTCATAGTTAAGTTGTAGATTTGGGTCAACTCATTGAATTTCAGACTCTTCCAAGCTGACTTTTATTATTATTGTTTGTATAAATGTAGAAAAAAGTTGTGTGAGTAATTTTATTGGAATGTTTGATAGTAAATATGTATTTTAGATGAGATATACTAAACAAAGATATTCAATATATTTATTAATTGCTTTTTCTATTTTCCAAAATTTTAAATTGGAATTGAATTACTTTGCCTGAGAATATTAGTAAATATATCAATTGTTTGTTAATAAAATAAAATATTGCTTTACATTAAACTTTATTTGCCGATTTCTTGTTAATATCATGAAAGCGAATAAATAAAAAATTGTTTTATATTAAATTACGAAATTATTTTGCATGTCGGGAATTTGTTTATTTAAGAAACTCGCCGATTTAAAAGTGGAATAAATAAAAATTAAATTTTGTTGATTTATGTTTTATTTTTAAATTTTCTCTTACTGCTATCAAACTGGATTGAACTTTGCTTAACATTTAAATTATGCCCAATAATCTGAGCTCCTCGAGTGTATTAGCTGTGGTAAGAGGCCCGCCCCCTTAAGAATTTGTCTTAAATTTCAAGATCAAAAAGAAATTAATTACAATTTATTTTGTATCACATTGTGATTAACTTTCTATATATATTCTAATAATCTAACATCAAATGTTGTCAAATCAAATATCAAATGTATTTCTATTTCCCATAATCTTGGCTCAATTTAAAGAGAGTTTCTAAATATAAATTTGAAGCAAGACTTTAATTCGATTCATTCGATTGGCAAGTCGAAGAAGGCATTCAGTTAGTGCAGTTGGTTTGGGCTTAGCTTCAAGTTGAAGTGCGATATAATTGGCAGTTGTTGCCCCTCCACTTTTACTTTGGCTAAATTTGTGGCAAGTGGCAAGTTGCAAGTTGCAAGTTGCTGCTAAAAAGCTGTGCAGCAGCAGCAGCAGCGATGATTAAGATGATGTTGATGGGATGTGCTGATGGAGAGGGGGAGGGGAGGGGGACTGCGGTTGGGGATGTTGACGATGGCGATGATGATGTTGGCTGCAACAAGTGTTGCATTTAATTTGCATGCAACATGCGACAGCATACCGCTCAACGCATTCCGTGGCACCCCTGCCGCCGCAGCTATGAGTCCGTCTGCTGTCCGGACGGAGCACGCTGAGAACTCCCCCAGCAAAGATTTGCATACAATCAAAGTGAAACGAAATTGATTTGCCACTTTGCCGTTGCCGGTTTCAATTTAGCAAATGGCATCGCTCGGCTGCTCAATTATTAATTTTTGTCGCGTGCCGCCAACGCCAACGTCAGCAACTGATGTCGCTGATCAAAGGAGGAGGCGGCGCAACAAGGGGGAGGAACGAGGAACGAGGAACGAGGATGAGAGCCGCTGCTGAACTTGAAAAATGATTGCGCATAATTGAAATCGAAATGAAGCGCAGCTTTTTTGTTAATGTCAGCCGTCAGTGGAAGCCGCCTCAGACAGGGACACACGATCCAGTGGGGTGGCTGAGACAGACAGCTGCAGCGGGAGCGGGAGTGGGAGTGGGAGCAGGAACAGGAGCTAACGACAAGCCAGAAGCCAGCGTGGAGCTAAACGCTATGCCCCGCAATCTGAGCCGCATCTGCAGCAGCTGCTGCCACGCAAATTTCACTCGTTAGATACCCTGTACTCACAACGACAGGGGATTTCGCACTCGCCTAATCAATTGGAGAATTAACTTTTATATGTTGCACACTGCTGATCGTATTAATTGGGAGTATGAGCATGGGACTCTTCTTGAACTGATATACCCCATAGGCACTTGCAACTGTAGAGGAAACTCTCTTTCTCTGGCTAGCCCAGCTTACAGGGTAGCTGCGAGTCGAGCAGGCGCCACTGCAGCTAAGCTGCTACTCATTTTTATGATAAATGTAGGCGTTCAAGTTGCGTCTTTTGGCAACAGCACCTGTGCGTGTGGGCGTACCGCTAGGTGGCGCCACCAGCCTGCGCTAGGATATGTAGAAAGAGAGAGCGAGAGAGAGCGAAAGAGGGAGGTCGTTGCCATGCTAGCAACCTCTAGTTAAGTATGTCAACTCTGTTGCCCCACTCAATTTGTTAGATTTGTTAGACACGGACGAGGGCCAAAAATAACGCGCACGCATTATTATCGATTGCCTAAGGATTTCTCAGTCTGTCTGTCAGTCTGTCTGCCAAACGAATAGTCGAAATAGATGAATAAATACTTACACGTATATCCATGAATACTCCGAATACCAACCAGATGGCCCCATAATTATAATAAATATTTCAAAAAAAAATAGAAAAATATATTTGTACAGAGAGAAGCTACAAATTTGTTGCTGGACAAGCGTGAGAATTTTACGTTTGGGTTTCTCAAACGCTTTGCAATTATATAATTAATTATTTAATTCAAAAGAAAATTGTCTGTGGCATGCAACCGATAGACAGGCAACGACCAGAACCGGATGGGGGTTCAGCACGCGCGGGCGGGCAAAAGGCGCAGCTGCAAGGGTTTCCCGGGGTCAGTCTATCAAACTATTCACGCAGGGGGGGGGGGGGGGGGGGCGGCAGCAAGAGCAAGAGATAGTGAGAGAGAGAGAGAGAGGAAATGTCTGTCGATTGTAGTAAACAATAGATTAGTTAATAAATATTTAAGCAACATTTCAATAGATTGCGAATTTAAGAAAATTATGGAAACGCTTAAATAACATTTAGGAAAATTCGCAGAATATATACAATTGCTTCAGTTGAATCAATTCAAATGTATTCATGAGCTATTCATTTGAGTGCTACTACAACTACAGTTGGAAACTTCAGATAAATCTATTTAATGCCATTTATAAATTTCATAAGTTCAATTGAATTATTTACTTCAAATGCTCAACAACTGACTCAACACTTCAATGATTCAATTGGATTGTACTTACTGCACTATTTGTCTTTAACTAAGAGTGATATTTATGCATATTGTATAAGATTAAATCCCACTAAACCCATTCAATACAAATGGCAAGTAATTAACTGTTTTGTGCATTTTGCCCGCTTAAGCAGAACTATGGATCCCATCTGAACAAAGGAGCTTTAAGTAACACAGTTTTAGATAGAAATATTGATCAATATCTAGACAAAATGCATATCTATGATACTCCAAATGATTCGGTTATTACTGCTAGGCATTCAAAACGGGAACAAAGCAAACACAAACACAGACACAAATACAGACACAAACACAGACACAAACACAGACAAAATGATCAATGAGCCAAGTTGTATTGAAGTTATTATGGCCATTATGCTGAATGTTATGTTATGCATATTTATGGTCAAAAGGGAGAAGCGGCGCTGTGGTGAGGCCACAGTATGGTTATATAGAATGTTGTGCGGCGTATCGGGTATGGGTTGCTAGCCAGCGGGTGGGCGTGGCAACCGACCATGATGGGTAATGCATTTGCAAAAGCCACACGAATAACCGCATGAAATCACATAAATTAAAATAACTCTATTAACCTGAACAAATTTATATATTTTGACCAGAAGCATTTTTTGCACCCGACAAAAGTTGAGGGCCAAAAGTAGGGAGAAGGTGCAACACGCACGCACACACACGCGCACACGCACACGCACACGCACACACACACACACACACACACATTAACACACAACGGGAGCAGGTCATACACAACTCTGGCTGGCTGTGACAATAACGACAAAAAGGGAACGAGAATTACAGACAGAAATTGTGTGTGTGGTGAGGATGGGGGAGCGCTTTGTATTTTTGGTAAAGCAAGCGAAAATTTATTATCCTTGACTCCCGCTGCTCCCTGAATGCTCCCCGCTGCCTGCCAATTGTTCACTGTTCGTTGTTGTTCCGGTTCCCCGTTAACTATGCGCCATTTAAGCACCTGCTGTGCAGCCCCAAAGCTCTCACATCCGCTTCACTACCCGCCCTCCCCCTTCCACCCTCCTCCACGCACCCAGTGCCCCTTCATCCCTGCTCGCTTCGAGCAACCCATCAAATCAGCCCTCATACCCAAACCGAATGTCCATACATCATTGCGCCGCAAAATGTTTATGGGGAACTCTCTGGACTGCGGAGTAGCTGCGAGCTGTTGTATTCCTTTTTCCTTCCAACCCCCATCACTCCCTTCGGCTCCCCTTCGGACAGCCACACTCCACGTTTCACCTCCAACGAGCTTTTAATAGTTTTGTGCGCCAGTCCTCGTAATGCTTTATTTATTTTTAATCATAGAACAAATACGAGTCGCCATCCGAAAAATATGGCCCGTCATTTGTTCGACGATATGTGCAAACAATTGGCGCATTAAAGCCAAGTTTAACCAATTCAACAGTCAACAAAACAAATTAGAATACAACGGCTGGCAGTATAAAACAGCAGAGAATGAATAAAAATGATATTTAACACATTTGCAATGGAAAGAAAAGCAAATATTACAAGTTAAAGGATAAGAAAATATTGTAGATGCTGCTCTGGATGAGTTTGATAACAAATTAATAAATAATAGAGTATTGAAATTGATTAAATGAGTGATTAAAAATGATCAAAATTAATTCAAAAGAATAAGAAAATTATAATAATTAATAGAGTATTGATAATGAATAAAAGATTGATCTAAAATGATCAAATTATTCAAACAGGATAAGAAAATATTGTAGATGCTGCTCTGGATGGATTTGTTGACAAATTAATAAATAATAGATCATTGATCATGACTAATAGAATGATCAAAAATTATCAAAATTAAAGCAAAAGAATAAGAAAATAATAATAAATAATTGATTATTTATAATGATTAAAAGAATTACCAAAAGTTATCAAAATTAAAGCAAATGCTTCAAGCAAAAGTATAAGAAAATATTAATAATTTTTAGATTATTTATAATGATTAAAAGAGAGATTAAAAATGATCAAATTAATCAAAAAGGATAAGAAAATATGGTAGATGCTACTCTCGATGAGTTTGATGTAAAATTAGTAAATAATAGATTATTGATAATAATTTAAAGAGTGATTAAAAATGATCAAAATGAAAACAAATAATTCAAGCATAAGGATAAGAAAATAATAATAAATAATAGATTATTGATAATGATTAAAAGAATGAGCAAAATGAAAGCAAATATCACAAGTTAAAGGATAAGAAAATATTGTAGATGCTGCTCTGGATGAGTTTGATAACAAATTAATAAATATTTGAGCAATCATAATGATTAAAAGACAGACCAAAAATGATCAAATTGATCAAAAAGGATAAGCAACTTCCAATCTAATTAAATTGAATTATTATTTAAATTTAGGAAATAATTTGACTGCATCTAATACAAGTAAGATCAACTGTGTAGCATTCAAGGGGAAGTAATAAATAATAATATCTAAAAACATTTCTTAACAATTGCTAAATATTGCAATTCATTTGCACTCTACTTTTGTTGTTGATGCATTGTCATTGTCTCAATAATATTAAGCATATTCAATTGAATTGAAGCTAAACAGTTCATGTTAGCAATCCGTGATAGAAGCTGTTAATACTATCGATAGCAGCGATATTTATCGACTCAGAACTGCATTCAGTCCACTTGCAACTGAATGGCTTGCGGCCCCTTCGACATAAGCATATGCAAAGCATTTGCAATTACTTACTAAGAACTATGGCCATTGGCTTAACAAAGTTGTACTCATTTATGGAGCTGCCCTCGCGCATAGCTGAAAAGCTGAGAGCCTCTAATTTACGAGTGGTAGCCGTTTTCTGGTAATATTAGACCAATGAGTTTAGAATTGAGCCGCGGGCTGTGCTGTCGTCTGTTCAACTGGTTGACGGCTTCACTTCTTGATGGAATGGACTAACTGGCCTCTTGATTGAGGGGCATTGGTACAGGTTCTCTCTCTTGTTCCTCGTTCAGTGTCTTCAAAGTATCTTTGTGGCACTCTGTTTGGTCTACGGATTGTGGATTGTGGACAGGGGACTGGGGACTGGGGACTGGGGAGTGGGTAGTGGGGACTGAGTTTGGCCAAGGGCCGCGAGCGTTTGACTGTCGCTTAGATTGTCGTTCTTGTTGTTGTTGCTGTTGTTGTTGCTGTTGCTGTTCTTATGTCATGTAATCATTATTGGTGTTGTTGTTGTATTTAAATAGCCATTTGATAGCACTAACAACAGCACAACAGAGCAACTGCTCATCACCATAGTAATCACCAGAGACGAAGTCAAACTCAAGCTGAAACTCTGCGACTGCGACTGAGACTGAGACTCGTTCATTATTTCAAGTCAATTAATCAATCATTTTCGTAAATGCTTGAAATGCTCTTTAACATTTATTTTTTGACCACATTTTGGTGAAGAAATGAGAGAAGAGTTCGTCAAAGGGGTCATTGTGATTGTGGGGGGGGGGGGGGGATGGATGTACAGCCCTGCAGCAAGAATTATGTCAAGTTTGTCTGCTTGTCTGTTGAATGGGGAAACGAAAACGAAAATGAAAATGAAAATCAACCAAGCAGCGATGACAAGGCCAAGGAAAAACGACAAACTCGAGTGAGTTGAGTGAGTTGAAAACGCAAAGGAAAAGTTATTGAAATTAAATGGAAAGCAGCCGTTAAACTAAGTCAAATATATACTGAATTATTTAGCTGACGGAATAAATAATTATGTGAATCAGCTAAGAAACCAAGAAACAGTCAACAAATCTATTGCTAGAGAAACAACCAACAGCCAAGAAAAACATCAAATGAACGTTGCAAATTATGCTCAAAGTTTACTACAATAATTCGATATGATCAAATTCGAAATTGAGTGTGAAATTGGCTAAATTTGAAATGGCAAAAGGAAAAAACAGCAGGAAAATAAAACATTTTGATGCAAAATCAAATAGAAAAGTAAATGAATAAAGCTGTAGAAATAAAGTGAATAGAATGTCTGCACATAATACTTTGAGAACACTCAATTATGAGCGACTCAAGTGAATCAATTATGTATTAATGCAATAAATAGATTACTTGAAATGTACAGTTAGATTTTAAAAATAATTAATAACGAGTTTTAATCAATTAGTATAAATATGCAGAAGTCAAGTGAACTGAAATGCATGAAATAAATATAGTATTTTATCATAGAAAGAAATATTCCGAGCTATTATCAGAAAAAAAATAATTAATTTGTATAAATAAATGGAAAATAGATAAATGAAAAGCAAAGAAAATAAACATACTTTTTAATATATAATATTTAATATATATTATTCATCGAAACTAGTTTAAAATATTGAATGTAAATAGAAGTAAATCACTTTCTGATTGGATTATTCTTGTCATACCCATCTGCATTGCAGTTACAGGGCATATTCTGAATAGACACCCATCATTACGCAGAAAAAGGAAGCACTTGAAACTTTCTATGTATCGGTTAATATTAACTGTGCTCAATCAGAAGACATTGTTAACTTAGCCACAAGTTTGACTTGACTCTGAGAGTCTCTCTGCTCGCTGCTCAGTAGCTGAGACTGAGACTGAGACTGAGACATGTAGATCTTTCTCTAACTAAATTAACTGCAATGTTCCATTTTTGCAAATTAACTGAGGCTGCTGTCTGTTGTCAGTTGCCAGCTGCCACATGCCACATGCCGCATGCCACATGCCTTGGCCCCAAAAACTTTTACGTGCAGCACTATGAGGCAAACCTCTAATCAGTCTACAGTGCTCTTTCCGTTTCTTGCACCCACACTTACCACTTCCCCTCAGCACTAGACCCCCCTACCCACTCCCCACTCCCCACTAACCACACAGCACAGCACGTTTGCTTGGAACATTTACAACGGCAGCAGTCGCCATTTTTGCACCTTGTTGTTGCTTCCGCTTCCGTTCTCGTTCCACCATCTCCTGCAGCTGCAGCTCGTCTGAGCGCCTTCAACTTCAACTTCGACTGCGACTTCAACTGCGACTGCGAGCTGCGACTGCGAGCTGCGACTGCGAACTGCAAGTTTGCGCTTTCTAATTAAGCGAGTGCGCAATCTTTTTTATTGTTGCTGCTGTAATTTACCCCCCTTCATCCTTCAGCCGTCCATCCGCCAAACTGCTTTCTTTTTCTCCCTCGCCATCGCATGTGGAAAATGTTAATGGCATTTTCGAGGCAATTTTGAAAGTTGGCAGCAAACGTCAACAACTCGGTAATCATTTCAAATTTGCTGATAGTTTCAGATTTTCATCACAAGTGTTCAGAGTTCGCATATCAAATATATACACACATCTACGAGTGCGAGTGTGAGTGTGTGTGTGAGTGTGTATTAATGTCGTGCGTAGATCAAAGCTAAAACAGACAACAACATTTAATCACAACTTCCTGTACGCAGTTATATTTTCTGAGTTTCTTTTTGCCTTTATAAGCATATTTGTCTTGTGTTGTCTTTTGGCTTTTGGCTTTTTGATTTGCTGGCCAGCTGGGCGTGGGAAAAAGCTTAAGGCGTTTGGGTGTGTATTAACTACGACGTCATCAAGGGGAACAGATTATGCATATGTATCTGTTGGCCCCAGAGACAAAGTCAAATTAAACAAAAAACACAAACAAACTAGCGCCAAATGAGCCAAAGATCCGCACAGCTTTATGGGCCAAGGCAAGACACTGACTCTGACTCTGTCTTTGACTCTGTCTCTGACTCTGTCACTGACTCTCTCTCTCTCTCTCTCTCTGACTCTGACTAAGCCCATTTATTTCTTTCTTATTACTATTATTTTATTTGATTTTTATTTTGGAATTTCCGTCATTCGTTCTGTCACTGTGCGAAATATGGGTTTCTTTTGTGCAACGATTCTATCTGAGAATCAAAGAAGCAACTCAATTCTCTTCAATAGACTCTGTCTGTGAACTCATTGAATAAATTCAATTGAATTCGATTCGATTCGATTCGATTCGATTTTCGAGTCACACGTGGCCGTGGCTATAAATTATGATTTAAATATTATCAAGCTTGTAGAGTTCGCTTATCTTTTAATGAGAATTTCACAAAAGACAATGATTGCCACCCGAAATGGAGCTGCACCATGTACATGTTATATACGAGCTTATATCTCAAGCGTATCGCTGGCATTCAAATAGATTTGATTTACATATTTGCCCGGCATTTGTAATCTGAGTGCTCCACATAAATCGCTGTCGGCTGAGAGCCGATAACTGAAGAAAGAGGTTTGAAAACTGAAGTCTGAAGGCTGAAGGCTGAAAACTGAAGATTGAACACTCAATGCGCAATGTTGATATACCCTGTAATTGAAATAGCATAGTATAATGTCGAGAATCAATTCAATAGATTATTTCACTCTGAGCGCCGAGTATGCTCGCTCTATCAATTGCCCTGTACTAATAAAACTGAAGAATTTATTTCAAAATTCATTAAGATTTCACATAACTATGTAATATGCATATAATACCCTGTAATCTGAATAGTAAGTGAACGCCAAAAACTGAAGAAAGAGGACTGAAAATTGAAGACTCATAATTGAAGATTGAACTCTCAATGCTCTATCGAACAATGAGCAAATATTGTTGATATACCCTGTAATTAAAATAGAATAGTATAATGCCAAGAGTCAGTTCTATAGATTTACTCTCTCTGAGAGCCGAGTATGCTCGCTCTATCAAATGCCCTGTACTAATAAGAGATTTCATTGAGATTTCACACATCCATAAGCAGATTATACCCTGTAATCTGAATAAAAAGAAGGCTTAACACTAAAGGCTCTCTACATAGCATACATATATTACTGATATACCCTGTAATTGAAGTACTATGTCAATAATCATTTCTTCAGAATGATTTTCTCTTTAGGAACTGAGTATGCTCAACCTAGCATATGCCCTGCAACTGAAGAATCTTGTCTATAATTCATATTTTAGCATAATCAGCATAGTATTTGTTCGGACAATACCCTGTAATCTGAATAATAAGAATAATTAACACTCAAGGCCCTATGTAACCGCATGCATATATTGCTGATATACCCTGTAATTGAAGTAGTATGACATTTTGTCTATAATCATTTCTTCATAATAATTTTCTCTTTAGGAACTGAGTATGCTCAACCTAGCATATGCCCTGCAACTGAAGAATCTTGTCTATAATTCATATTTTAGCATAATCAGCATAGTATTTGTTCGGAAAATACCCAGTAATCAGAATAGTAAGAGATATTCAAGGCTGCATAAACAAAACCACATTTGTGACTCTTTAGGATTCTTTTTGATAAGAAAAGTTAAATTCTTAGTACTGAGCATCTGTCCGTTGAGCAGACTCGCTTGTGTCTATTGTTTGGGCAGCTAAATGTATCACAAATTGACAGCAAATAAATGCGAAATTGTCAAATTGACGACATGGCAACATGGTAAGTGAAGATCAAGTTGACTCTCGCCAACTCTGTGTCTCTCTCACTGGATGTAGCAACTGTTCATGTAGATACCAGACACCAGATACCAGATACCAGATACTAGATACACCTACAAAGCTATCTGCCAACAAAAGATACACACGACGAACTTGTTCTGCGCACGCGTTCAACACGCGCGCTAATTTTGCGCGTTAATTATGCGACGAGTTAGGGGGCCCCCGAAAACAATATCGGAATCATATCAATATTCAAATTAGTTACCCGCGGCGCTAACCGCCAACTGCCAACTGCCAACCGCCAACCGACAACTGCCAACTGCCAACTGCCAACCAATAGCCAAGTCCAATTCAACTTTTGGCCATGCGTTTTGTTTTGATTGCTCGGACCTTTTGTATATCAAATTTATGGACTTGCGAGTCTTTAGTTTTGTAGACCAAACAAAACATCAGCAAATACAATAAGTTTACTCATACATCTGCGTATTTAGGAGCATCAATTCCCAAGTCTTCGAAATTATGGAGAAATATACCCTGCTGGGTTGTGCGTAATGGACATGTGCGACTAGTAGTTACTCTGTAAGAGAGTGGATAATGTTGAGTCTTAGTTTTCCCACTGAATTCCCTATGAAATATACCCTACTGTATTGTGCGTAATGGACATGTGCGACTAGTAGTTACTCTGTAAGAGAGTGGATAATGTTGAGTCTTGGTTTTCCCACTGAATTCCATCTGAAATATACCCTGCTGGATTGTGCGTAGTGGACATGTGCGACTAGTAGTTACTCTGTAAGAGAGTGGATAATCTTGAGTCTTGGTTTTCCCACTGAAATATACCCTGCTGGGTTGTGAGTAATGGACATGTGCGACTAGTAGTTACTCTGTAAGAGAGTGGATAATGTTGAGTCTTACTTTTCCAGCTGAATTCCCTCTAAAAGATACTCTATGAAATATACCCTGCTGGGTTGTGCGTAATGGACATGTGCGACTAGTAGTTACTCTGTAAGAGTGTGGATAATATTGAGTCTTAGTTTTCCCACTGAATTCCCTCTGAAATATACCCTGCTGGGTTGTGCGTAATGGACATGTGCGACTAGTAGTTACTCTGTAAGAGAGTTGATAATGTTGAGTCTTAGTTTTCCCACTGAATTCCCTCTAAAAGATACTCTATGAAATATACCCTGCTGGCTTGTGCGTAATGGACATGTGCGACTAGTAGTTACTCTGTAAGAGAATGGATAATGTTGAGTCTTAGTTTTCCCACTGAATTCCCTCTAAAAGATACTCTATGAAATATACCCTGCTGGCTTGTGCGTAATGGACATGTGCGACTAGTAGTTACTCTGTAAGAGAGTTGATAATGTTGAGTCTTAGTTCTCCCACTGAATTCCCTCTAAAAGATACTCTATGAAATATACCCTGCTGGCTTGTGCGTAATGGACATGTGCGACTAGTAGTTACTCTGTAAGGGAGTTGATAATGTTGAGTCTTAGTTTTCCCACTGAATTCCCTCTAAAAGATACTCTATGAAATATACCCTGCTGGCTTGTGCGTAATGGACATGTGCGACTAGTAGTTACTCTGTAAGAGTGTGGATAATGTTGAGTCTTAGTTTTCCCACTGAATTCCCTCTAAAAGATACTCTATGAAATATACCCTGCTGGCTTGTGCGTAATGGACATGTGCGACTAGTAGTTACTCTGTAAGAGTGTGGATAATATTGAGTCTTAGTTTTCCCACTGAATTCCCTCTGAAATATACCCTGCTGGGTTGTGCGTAATGGACATGTGCGACTAGTAGTTACTCTGTAAGAGAGTTGATAATGTTGAGTCTTAGTTTTCCCACTGAATTCCCTCTAAAAGATACTCTATGAAATATACCCTGCTGGCTTGTGCGTAATGGACATGTGCGACTAGTAGTTACTCTGTAAGAGAATGGATAATGTTGAGTCTTAGTTTTCCCACTGAATTCCCTCTAAAAGATACTCTATGAAATATACCCTGCTGGCTTGTGCGTAATGGACATGTGCGACTAGTAGTTACTCTGTAAGAGAGTTGATAATGTTGAGTCTTAGTTCTCCCACTGAATTCCCTCTAAAAGATACTCTATGAAGTATACCCTGCTGGGTTGTGAGTAATGGACATCTGCGACTAGGAGTTACTCTGTAAGTTAGTAGATTATGTTAAGTCTTAATTTTCTTTCTGAATTCCCTCTAAAAGATACTCTATGAAATATACCCTGCTGGCTTGTGCGTAATGGACATGTGCGACTAGTAGTTACTCTGTAAGAGTGTGGATAATGTTGAGTCTTAGTTTTCCCACTGAATTCCCTCTAAGAGATACTCTCTGAAGTATACCCTGCTGGGTTGTGCGTAATGGACATGTGCGACTAGTAGTTACTCTGTAAGAGAGTTGATAATGTTGAGTCTTAGTTTTCCCACTGAATTCCCTCTAAAAGATACTCTATGAAATATACCCTGCTGGGTTGTGCGTAATGGACATGTGCGACTAGTAGTTACTCTGTAAAAGAGTGGATATTGTTGAGTCTTAGTTTTCTTTCTGAATCCCCTCTAAAAGATACTCTGTAAGCGTAAATTAAATCTCAGTTTTCCCTTGGACTTCAGTGAACATCCTTTTTTCCTTTGAATATCTTGATCTTGATTGTTTTGCCTACATTTTCTCATCGTTGGCAATTTCAGAATACCCTCTCATCTTAGGTTACTGCTAGAGAGTATCAATAAATTGGCAAAGTGATTAAAGATTATGCCAAAAGACAAAATATTGTGCCTAGCAAAGATTTAGAAAGCAACTGAATAAGATTGAGAATATATGTGATGTATATTCTGTTTAGCAGCTGTGTATTTTGTTAATACAATCTGTTTATTATTCGATTCGCTAAGAAAACTAATTCAAAATGTCTTTTTATTTGGAGTCTTGCTTTGATAGATTTGTATATTTGCCTTCTGAGAGTTTTGATTTCGAGATATTTCAGCAAATTTGCTTTTGATAATCAACAATCAATGTGGATTCGTTTGTTATGTTTCAATTTCCGGTCAGCATTCATTGCCAGATTAGATGTTGGCTTTTAGCTTTGGGTGAACTTTCCGGCTAAGAGCATTATAAGCAGCAGCTTTTCCAACTCTTATCTATGTGACCATTTGCAGTTCACTTTCCAGTTATTTGTCCGCTTTCCATGCCAACTTCAAAACATTGTTCAAGCATATTTCATATTCCGCATTCATTGTACACATTTTTATTTACGATAACAACACACACACACACACGCACACACACACACACGCTCACATGTGTCTGTGCACACACATAGAAACTAATCTGTGCTTAAGCTTAGGCCAGCGATTTAAATTGGTATGAGTGAGGCGGGCAGCACTTACAGGGGCAGCGGAGAGGCTCTTCTCGGGGGTTTGAGCGGATTTTGTGCATGTCGCCTGTCGGCTTTAAACGTCAACTGAACTCTTCTAAGAGGGTGGCTACTGTATTTGCCATAGTTGTTGTTGTTGTTGTCGTTGCTGCTGTTGTTGTTGTTGTTATTGTGGTGCCAAAAACTGTTGGTTAATAAATTGTTGGCTAAGCGGCGATTCTATTTTTGCCGCTTTTACAATTTTTATTTATTTGTTTATTTTTCAACAGCAATTTGCTTGTTGTGCGATTGTTGTCGCTGTCTAATGTTCATTAAACGCTTCCGCCTTTGATGGCCATAACAATGATGATCATCCCAATGATAATGCTGATGAATGAATGAACATAATGATGATGTTGCTGCTGCTGTCGCTCAGCCAGACGACTTTGATGAGAGAGCAAAAATACATCAAAGCTGCTGACAAATTTATCACAAAGCTCACAGGCAAACCGTAAGAGACAAAAAAAAAGCACAACAAAAGAAATTGCAAATCAAGCAAGACCGATTAGCTAATACCCTAAGAAAGTCTGATATTTGTAGAAGATAAAACATAAACATAGAAATTCCTTCATACCGAAATAACTAGTTCATGAACTGTCTGCATAGCACTCTAACTAAATAACTTAATTATAATTTATATTACTTAATAAATATTAATAAACGAGCGGGATAAGCGCCATTACATTGTCAACATGCCACAGACAGAGCATTGATGTGGCAGCTACAAATATGTAGATGTGAAGAGATAGACAACAGCAAAAGCCAATGCCAAAGGAACTCGCAAATGAGCGCGAAATGAGGGGGTTAGCGCTGGGGGAGGGATTTGTTGAAGGCGAAACGAAAGAGAGAGTGGAGAGTGGAGAGTGGCGAGAGGAGAGCGAAGAAGGAGGAATAACAACAGAGGAGCCAATGGAGCCAATGGAGCCAACGGACTGGCAATTGGGCATAAATTTCTGGCACAATTACAACGCAATCAACTTAATTACATTGAATAATTAGAGATGAAGCTGCTGCTGCTGCTGCTGCTGTTGTGGCCAGAGTGGAGGGAAGCGGTGACTCGCGAAAGGGTGGGGGAGGGGAAGGGAGGCGTAACAGTGGCGCCAGTCAAAAATGTTCAGCTGTTTTATGTGATGTCGATCTCATCAGGATCGAGGATTGGAAATGTTAACATTTGTGCGAATCTGGAAATCATTCAAGTTGTGGGCGGCTAGGAGGGATAGGAGGGGCGCAAGGTAGGCGTGGCAGATGCAGAAAAGCTGAACAAAAGAAGACAGACAAAGAGATCAATGAAAGGCAATGAGCAGATGAATGAATTAGGCATGGAAAACTGAGAGACAGAGAGACAGAGAGAGAGAGGGGGAAAGAGTTGGCAATTGTGTGGGTGCGATTGAATTGAAATGAGGGGAAGGCGAAACTTATTGTTGCTGTTGCTGCTGGAGTTGAATGAATAAGCAAGCAAATTAAAAGGCAACCTCGAGCACAATACGAGGCACAACAATAGTGTAAACAAGTCATTTAACTAATAACGAACCACGGTACCCCAAAAAGGGCCTCCTTCCTGTACCAGATCATTGTTGTTGCTGCTGCTGCTGCTGCTGCAAAACTGAAATCGGAATTTCTGATTAAAAATATGCTTAACTCTGGGGGTAAACTCAACTCAACTCAACTCAACTCAACAGTCGAACAATCAAAGTATTTATGAAAACTCACTTAAACTAATTGAATTTAAACAAATCTTCTAATTGAGCAGTTGCTTGCCAAATAGATGCTCTAGATTAGGGTTGTCAGGCCTTTTACTCTCATCACTTGTTTTGCCTGGAAACAACTCTACTTTAAACTTCATCAATTATTTATAAATTAAAGGCAACTAAACCCCTATAGATGTTGCAAAGAGTACAAATTTCAAATAATTCCATGTTTCCTTAATGTAGATAAAACAGTTGAATAGACAAATGTAATTAATTATTAATAACTACAATATTTATATTATTCCGAGTTAAATTTAAGTATATTTATGTATGTATAGTTTATGTATAGAATTATGAGCAACTCTTTAAAAAGAAACTTGGGTAACTTGTGAAATATATTAACAAAACTTCAATTTAAGTATATTTATAAACTGCAAAATACTTTGCATTTAATATAGTTTGATAAGTGCTTAATTTAGCTTAATTTTATTAAGGTTTAACTGGATTTTCGAGTGAAACCTTAACATGAATTCCCCAAAATCAAGGCGATAATACTCGACTGAAGTGATATATATTTCTCACCATATATATTTCTAATGCAAACTGTTCTATTATATAATAAATTTAAAGAGTTTTCTTACATAATTTTAACTATTAAATCAATATAGATTTATATATATATGTTGCAGATATATGATGCAAATATGTTATAAAATATTATAAAATATATTAATAAATATATTTATGCAATTAAATAAAGTTTTCGAAGTTTTCTAGACATTTTGAATCTTTTGAATTTCTCATGCAAACTGCTAAAGAGCTTTCTTGTGTAAATTTAACTATTAAATCAATGTACATTTATATTTATATGTTGCAGATATATGTTGCAAATATGTTATAAAATATTATAAAATATATTAATAAATATATTTATGCAATTAAATAAAGTTTTCGAAGTTTTCTAGACATTTTGAATCGTATGTAAATACTATAGAATATCCGATCGTAAAGATCTCTTTAGATCACATTTGGATTCATCAATTGGGAACTGTAACTGCTGGAGAATGCATTGAGGAGAACTGCCACAAGAGAGTAGAAGGAGCTTCAGTCCATTGTCTGCTCCAACGAGGTGCGTAATCCGCTCAGAGTCGTGGCGCGTGGGCAAACCAAAAGATGGCTTGAGTTGAGCGTGGATTGAGAACTAAAGACCCTAAGAGTATGGAGACAAAGACGGAGTTTTTTAGTGGATCGTTTGTCAAATGCATTTCATTTGTGGCTTATTTGACAGTTTAATGCAGCACTGTGATGCGGTGGTGCAGAGATTCAGACTGAGACTGAGACAGAGACAGAGACTGAGGCTGAGACTGCCATAAATTGGCCGTTAAACTCAGCGACAACTCTATTCATATTTCTATAGCCATTCAAGATGTGTGTAATCTATGCCTGCAGACGGATTATAAAACATTCTGAGGTCGCAAGTGATTCCGAGCAGGTGCCATAAAATGGCCCCGAGAGGCGGATGTGGTGCCATCTTAGAAATGTTAACGGATCTCAGAAAGGGCGGCAACGCTCGTAAATGCTGAAGTCTTGGGCATAAAGTTATTAAACAGCATATCAAGGTAGATGGACAGATGGACAGATAGACAGATAGACAGATGGAAAGGCAGATAAACAGATAAGCAGTTAGCCAGTTACTCCAGCAGATAGATAGATAGATAGAGGGATAGAGGAATAGAGGAATAGAGGAATAGATGTAAGGCAGTCGAAAATATTTCCGTTTTAATTGGACAGCAGCCTTTCTGCCATAAAGTTTACGAGCGCGAACCGGTTCGGCGTGTGCACCAAATTGGGCAACGAACGGCAAACGTTGAGGCGCCACCAGTTGGCGGCAGCTTCCAACTGTTCCACTGTTCAAGTGTTCAACTGTTCAAGTGCTCAACTGCTGTTCAACTGGTCAACTCAACTACTCAACTGCTTAACTATTCAGGCCAAAGTTGTCTTTTATTTTTTGTATTTTTTGCGTTCCGTCCGGTTCTTGGTTCTCATGACAGCAGACCAAAGTTGGTAGCCAGAGATTAGCTGTAACCAGAGACGCGCCAACATGCGACTAATAGAACTATTACACATTATCGAAGTGCAGTCGAAGGCGGGAGCGGAGCAGTAGGAGATGGAGATGGAGAGGGAAAAGAGTGAAAAGGAGAGGGAGGAGGAGCAGCAGAAGGAGCACTGGCGGTGTCTCTTGAGCGTAGGCCGTTTAACGTTCGTCATTGGCGTTCCCATGGCTCCACGTCCGCACCTCCTCCGCATCCACTCTCATCCATTCCAGCTGCCCGCCTCAGCGCTCAGTGCTTCAGCTTCGGCTTCAGCTTCAGGTGTGGCTGAGTCTTTGTAGCCTGCGCGTGTTGAAAATTGTTAAGCACTCAACTGGAAAGTTGTCTACAGATTTATGGCCAGCAATGGAGCTGCTGGAACTGTTGGTGTTGTTGCTGCCGCTGCAGTCGAGTCTCATATTTGGCCGGCTGTCTGCAACAGCAACTAACTGGGCCGAGCACACAGGTGTCTTTGTGGCAAAGGCAACAACAAAATCTAGCAGCCACTACAAATTATTGTGAGAAAAATCAGCTGTATGGGAGTTTTGGCTCTGTCAGCGAATCTGTTGCGAGACCTGATTGATTGACGGCTTTTTGCCATTTGCCAATTGCCAATCGCCAATTGCCATGTGGCTGCAACAACAACAGCGCCACTTGCTTTTGCCCAAGTTAACAAACTGATTCTCCAAACAATTGGCAAATAGACACTTAAAAGATCTACTAATGTGTTGCATATTTGAATAGAAACCAGGAAATACTTATTCACAATACAATTTTGGAGAAAAAACATCTATAATAATAGAATTTAATTGAATTGAATTATTAATACACCTACTATTAATTAGATTGCAGTTTGCCAGTCATCAACAACATTCCTTTTAAGAAAATGTTCAACAATTACATGTGGTTATACTTTAATTATTTTCTAATTTCGTAATTTTATACAATCAAGTTAAGGTAATTGTTTCAAGCCAACTAAGTCGATATTTGTTTGAATAAGTGTGAATATCCAATGAATTCATTATGTTGCAAAACAAAAATTTAAATAAAATATATATTTACATATATATAAAATAAATATATACAATAAATAATCTAATTAATTTGGCTTCCATAGCTTAACAAAAACAATTAACAGCATTAATATTTAAAATATATTTAATGATGTTTCGAGTATGACAAATTGCACAATTGAAATTGCATAATTAGTTTACTAACAATTGGTTTCTTAGAAGTGATAACAAAATAATTATAATAATAAATTTAATAATAATTTAGTGAATTATCTCATAGTGAATATATATGTTTATTCATTAACATTAATATTCAGATTAATTAGATTACTGTTTGGCGACAATCGACAATTATTATTAAATTTTGTATTATTTTTTATTCTTTTATAATTAGATTTAAATTCAATGAATAACATTAATATTTAGTAAATATTTTTACATTCTATATTAAAAATTCATGTTGCAAAGCAAATATATTTCGATAACTAATCTAATTAATTTGGCTTAAGTGAATTTTTTATTATTGACAATGAAATTGTTATAATAATAAAATTAATAATAATTTTGTGATAACTACTATTAGTAAATGTAGTATTATTTTTATTATTTTATAATTAGATTTAAATTCAATGAATAAAATTAAAACTAAATAAATATTTCAATAACTGCTTACAAATCAAATATATTTCGATAACTAATCTAATTAATTTGCCTTGATACGGAAAACTTTGTTTACTATCAAATAACTTTTTTAGTAGTGACAACTAAATAGATATAATAATAATATTAATAATAATTTAGTGAATTATTTCATATAGATTCTATATGTAATTGTATGTATGTAATAATATATATAATTTGCCAACAATTGACAATTATTATTATTTTTATTATTTTATTATTAGATTTAAACTCAATGAATAAAATTAAAATTAAATAAATATTTCAATAACTGCTTACAAATCAAATATATTTCGATAACTAATCTAATTAATTTGTCGTGATACTGAAAACTTTGATTACTATCAATTGTAATAGTAATAATATTAATAATAATTTAGTGAATTATTTCATAGTGAATATTTATACATATTCATTAATAATAATATTTATATTATTTGCCAACAATCGACAATTATTATTATTAAATTTAGTATTGTTTTTATTACTTTATAATGAGTTTTGAATTCAATGAATAAAATTAAAAAAAATAAATATTTCCATATCTGGTTACAAATCAAATATATTTCGATAACTAATCTAATTAATTTGTCGTGATACTAAAAACTTTTATTACTATCAAATAACTTTTTTTAGTAGTGACAACAAAATTGATATAATAATAATATTAATAATAATTCAGTGAATTATTTCATAGTGAATATATATACATATTCATTAATAATAATATTTATATTATTTGCCAACAATCGACAATTATTATTATTAAATTTAGTATTATTTTTATTATTTTATAATTAGATTTAAATTCAATGAATAAAATTAAAACTAAATAAATATTTCAATAACTGCTTACAAATCAAATATATTTCGATAACTAATCTAATTAATTTGTCGGGATACAGAAAACTTTGATTACTATCAATTGTAATAGTAATAATATGAATAATAATTTAGTGAATTATCTCTCATTGTATACCTTCTGTGCTTGAGCAGTTGTCCAAAATGAATCGATAAACTCTACACGAGTTGTGGTATAATTATATCTGAAATCATTGCCATTACAATTGGAGTTCCTTGCCTGAGAATCGCATATCCCTTCGTTACCTGTGGCGACTATTCATAGTGCTTGCATGTGGTAGCGTTTAAGCTATCGAATATCAGATATCGATAACGTTTCAAATGACAAATCTGGTGGCTCTAACCACATGCAATATGCCACTTCCAGTGTCACTGACAAACTACTGAAACTACAAACTGTCATCAGGTTTATGCTCTTAAATTCCTCGAATGGAATCGATGAATGAATGAGGCAGAGTACTCCTTCTAGTGGCTCCCCTCCCTTGGCATTTTTAGGGCTACACGCCACAAAAACCGCAAGAAATCAATTCCAAGAAATTGTTTGTCTTCCGCTGCCACGACACATTGTGAACTTGAGAGAGGGAAGCGGCGGAGGGAGGGAGGGAGGGAGGGAGGATGAGCATGCTTGTTGCTTGGCCGCCCGACTTTGATATGAGTAGCTGCTATTATATGTGTATATAGAAAATGAATTGTTGCATTTGCCACGCTTCATTTGGCTCTGGCTTTGGTCAAGTCCGACTCCGATTTTGAGGCTGCGTCCGACTCCATTGACGAGGCCGAGAAGCGCGTCCGCTGCCGAGCGGCAACATTATTGATGGTTTATTAACACGGCATGAGGTGTTGACTGCCGTCCCAGTTAGGGACGCCTGCCGCTCTGCCACCCTGCCCCTGCCTGTCTGCCCTCACCTGGCTACAGTCTCTGCCGCTGATTGATGCCACGTATCGAAGACCCGTTGCGGGCTTACTGCAATTTTGTTTTTGTTTTTGCTTTTGCTTTGTTTCTCTTGTTGTTGGTTGTGTTTTTGGGTTAATTTTATCGGCTACAAAAAGTATGATAATAAAACTAAAATTAAGCGGCGAAAGGAAGTGAAAAGCGAACTTCAACCGACTCACGATGCGGACGCTGTGCAGATGTCGCTCTGCGCTTCCAGCTGCCTCCCTAACTGCCCTCCCTCCCTCTCTCTCTCGCTCTCGCTCTCTCTGTCTGTCTGTCTCTCTAACGGTTGTTGAAAACGAAACTAAAACGAAGACATTTATAAGATGCGGAAACTCGAGGCGTGACATTAACCATTGAGCAACGGGTTGCCCAAAGAGACCTGATGACCATCAACTCAACTCGTTCGCCCGATAATGACATTTGCCGCAGTCCCCACTTCTGTTGAGCAGTGTGACTGCGTGTGTGTGCGTGTGTGTGTGTGTGTATCTACGTGGACACATCTCGCACATTAACGCTAAGCTCAACGGGAAAGGGAGAAACAGCAAGCGACAGAGAGAGAGAGTGCGGACAAGGAATGAGAACTGGTTCTCTGAGGCGTGCATTAGCTAATTCTCGATTACACTTATATTCTACATATATATTTTATTCTTTCTATAACTTTGCCTTATTTTATCTTCTTCTCCATTCGCCGCTTAGTTCGCATTCGTCCTTTCAAGCGCTGATCTAAGTGCGTTAGCAAATTTGTGCACCACATTATGCAAGGCATTTAACAAATTGCAATCATATTTGCTCGGTCACTTGCGGTTTTCAATTAAAATGGTTAAATTAGACACACTTACACACACACACACGCACACATATGCTGTCACAGCCTGTCCTCTGCCTCTCTGCCCCCTCCCCGGCTAGTTTTGCTCAGAATGCCTGAGCAAGCCTCTGGCTAGTGCGGCGCAAACTAATTAAAAACAAGCGCTTGGCCACTTGAGCAGCATGTAAAATAATTTCCTCACAAGCACAAACACACACACACACACACACACACACACACATACATACACACACACACACATAGACACCCATACGTTAATACAAAGGCAGGCAAAGGCACAAGTGACTGCGGTCCCAGGAAGCTATTTATAATTACCGTATGCGGATTCAGTTGCCCAAAACTTTTACAGAGCACCTGAAATCTAATTTGGAAACCAGTCGCATTGCTCCTTCTCCTACCTTCTACCTGCTACCATCTCCTTCTTCCTTTTCCCCCCTCACAACAGACCGCACTTGCATCAAATAGGTAACAAAAATTTAGCATTTAAACGCATTGCTCATACGTCAAGTGAGCCGCAAATTAAATACTTCTCAAATATCTCATTAAATTCCTTGAAAAATTCTCAAATATTTTACTCGAACTACGAATTCGCAACAATCAGACAAGTTCGAGAATGTCGAATTTTTACTATTGCAAACATTTTTTATGGTTTTTCCAAAAATGCCAATTGAAAGCCAAGGCAGCTGCTGGACTAGGGAATATATTTGAAGGAAATTATTGTATTTGAAATGAGGCAAAAGACTTAGAAAGAGTTATTTGAAATATAGTAAAAATTATAATTTTAAAAGAATAACGAAAAAAGAACTAAATGAACCAGAGTTGGTTTTGAGAGAATGAATTTGAATTAATAATAATAAAAAAGGAAATATAATAAATATTCAAAAGATAAGCCTTAATAAATTGTTAAATTAATAAGAAACAATTTGAAATTTCAGAAGACTTCAGTTAACAAATATTACTACTAAAATGTTGGCTAAAATGTTGCAGGGTCTGCTCAGACTTTCAGCGCTTCTAACCTGAAGATCGTGTGATATGCGAGCAATTTGAATAAATTATCATTGCAGACGGGCTATCAGTCAGAAGTCAAGCAGTCAAGCAGTCAAGCAGTCACCTCGTCAACTGGTCAGCTGGTCAAGCGGTCAGTCAATCAGTCAGAAGAGTGGCACAGAAGAGCTGCCGGGGAGCAGAGTGGGGAATGGGGTCAGAGCAAGAGTTGCACAGGAGGCTGACGTCATTCCCCAATGCCCTGTAGCGTATTTGTGGTGTGTCTGGCCGACTAGCTAAATACTTCATTTATTTTATGAATAAAGTCAAACAACTGAGTCGACTTGCAGTCGGAGTTGGAGTTGGAGTTGAGCTGAGTCAAATCTAGATGAGTCTTTGCATGGAATGGGTGGTGTGAGCCCGTACGAGGCTAGGACAATGGCAATAGACGTGGCCCACCCACTCGACACAGAGCTTGAAGTGTTGGCAGCGACGATGACTTCCTATTTATCTCTTAGCTGCGTCTGGAGTCCCTGACTGCCCCTGGAACACTGTGCCACCAAGTGGCGTCCGTGCATGCTGAAGCATCCACTTTGGTGCCATTCACATGCTCAGTGATGGGGAGACGGAGACGGAGAAGGAGATGGTGAGAAAACGGTGCGTGGTGTGGTGGTGTGGGGGTGCATGAGGCGAAGAAGGAGAGGGGAGAGGTGGCAGCATTCTCTCATTGCCATCGTCGCTGTGGTTAGGCGTGTTGTATTCCAGCCTCAAGATGCAGCAGCAGCAGCAGCTGCACCGCAAACTCGACAACAACCTGAGCCAGAGCCAGAGCCAGAGCCTGATCCCTTGTCTGTGTTGTGTTGTGTATGTGTATGTGTGTGTGTGTGGTTGAAATACCTTTGCACACACACACACACACACACAGCAAACGTTTATGGGCTGCTTTATTTATTTTTAATAAATTTTAATGCTGAAATTCTAGAACTTCTGCAGAGTTGTTGCTGCTGCTGCTGTTGCTATTGTTGTGGGGTTTCTTGCCGCAAAATTATAATTTTTATGCCACATACTCAAAGATAAGATTACAAATAATTCATAATTGGGTTCATGCTAAACAGAAGCAGCAGCAGCAGCAGCAGCAGCAGTAGCAGCTTCCACAGAAAACCCAACACCAAACGCCAATCTGCCAGCCGGAAGCACTATTCATTGTTGTTATCGTTATCGTTCTCGTCGTTGTTGTTGCAATTGTTGTTGCTGTTGTTGCTGCTGTTGTTGCTGTTGCTGTGCATGGCTTTAGAAAGTGCGCCATGGGATCTCTGAAGCCAAGACTCCATTATTAACTCGAGTAGCAACGACAAAAGCCTTAAAAACGCTGCGTGATTTCATAAAAAACTAAAAAAAAAATGTAATTAAATTAAATAAAATAACAAAAATGCAGCAAACTAGTTTGTGTCTGTTATTTATGTTGTTGCCGTCGCTTTAGCTACAACAACAAGTTGACAAAGCGTTGAGCGTTGAGTTAAGTCGAGGCTTTTGGTCAACTTATTTGGAGTGGAATTAAGCCGAATGGGTTATGGCCAAGTTAATAACTCAGCTGTGCCCCTGCGGCTCCCAAGTGTGTTTAGGATCGTTCTAGGCAATTTATCTAGACGATTCTGTATAAATAATATAACAGAAGGCGCATCAACTGAAATGTTGATTAACAAACAACAAAGAAAAACTAAACTAAAGAAATATTACAAAATACCAATTGTAATTATAAATAAATATATTATTATTGTAATTATAGATAATTTTATAGATAAAGTAAAATATTAAATTTTAATTAATTGCAAAGTGTAATTAATAATAATTATTTAATTGCATTTCTGTAAAACTTTTCTCGGCATTGAAACATTCAACAAATAGATTTCTGCGGTCTCACATAGCTCCCTCTCCCTCTCTCTCTCTCTCTCTCTCTTGCAGTCTCTTTCATTGATAGCAGATTGCTTTAATGGTACTTGTTGTCCGAAATGCAGTCAGCTTAATTGGGGTGACCATATGCGCGTCAAAGCTGTGCGTGTGCGAAAGTGTTTGTTTGCTTAACTTTGCCTGTGTGTGTGTGTGTGTGTGTGAGTGTGTAAATTTTAAAGTCAGAAATAATAAAGATATACACACGCACACACACACACACACACACACAGCATGCGCCAAAAAGTATGCTAGCAAAATTGTTGCTTCTTTTGCATAAATATGAATAAATTAAAATCAGAATCAACATTTTTGATATGCGCACACAGT